>CM045886.1:45421663-45526455 GCA_025169545.1 Anguilla japonica
ATTTGAAGGACAGGTATCGGGTGAGTTCATTCAGGTCTTTAAATGCTGTCATTATGGTGAGAAATAGCTAAAAACCAGTTTATTGGTAGGTTTTGAGTTTCTGTTGCAACACGCGCGAAAAACACGATGGTTATAATTAAAAACAATGATGGCCAATACATGTAGAGGTCCGCTTCGTTACATTTGCTACCATAACATAAACTATCTTGTGTCTACTAGATGCAGTTTCCTCGCGGCAATTTATAATATTGAAGATAAACAAAAGACGCATTTTTATTTTTTGTATGCTGTACTCTACCCAAGGTCTATCTAAATCATACGGCTAGCCTACTTCGTGAGCGTATGAGCAGTACTCATGGGATGGCTGAGTGTATATTTTTTGCTACTACAAGTGTTGTTGGTATTGTTGTTTTAAAAGATTTGAGAGGATATGAATGTCATTGACTTGTCTTTGGCATGGATCCATTTGAAGACAATGATCGGGTGAGTTCGTTTACTCTTTGAAATCCGTCCATTATGCTGATGAGAAATCGTATTCTCAATTTAATCTCACAGTGACTGTAAGCTTTGGGTTGTAATAGTAGCTGTTTCGTAGATGATAGATGACTTAGTTAATGCACTCGTTCTTAATACTATTGCTTGCATTTCTGCATAGGGGGACTGCGTTGTTGTTATTGTTGCCTTGTTTTTGTTTGTGTTAGTGTTAATCAGTTTAACCTACAGGGTCCAAGTTGAACTATGTGGTTGTTCCCTGCACTTGGAACGGTAGGCTACTGCCCTCTAGGGTTTTTTTCGCCACAACTTGTTCCTGATTATGGTTATAGCACGTTGTTGTACGTCGCTCTGGATAAGAGCGTCTGCCAAATGACTGCCTGTAATTTGAGATGTCAATTAACTAATACTTCCGTAGCAACAAGATAACCAAGACAGCCGAGCCTTAAAAATTATCCAATGATACAGCAGTGAAAACTCTGCTCACTGAAGACGAAATAAACGAGAAAACGTGTTTTTTAAATTATTCCATGTCATTCTACAGTCACTATCTGTGGACTAAACATTGAATGTAAAATACAATCTTACCATTGTTTTTACGCGCCGTAGAGATGTCCCTTTTGCGAATGAGTGGTTATATATTGTCTTGGACAATCCGTTTGCGAAATATACGCGCATCTGTGACGCCTGAGTCGGCTATCTTCAATAATAGCTGTGCGTAATACCCACACCTGTTGCTTACGGCGTTGTCGCCCTTTTTAGTGCAATTGGCTTGATTGACAATTCATTTATTCTGTAGGTCAGAGTATAAAGCTTTCTCGAAACGATGTAGGTTTTGTTTTCGGAATAATGTTTTATAGGTCAGCGCAACCGAAAATGTTCTGATCTGCCAATGTCTAAATAAATAAAACGGTAGGCTGCTCTGTGCGTAGGTAGCGACTTGATATCTAGTCTTTTGTTTCGTTTTTCTCAGTGTCGTAATTATTATTTGAAATGTGTATTCATGTGTTTATTATTCTATCTGTCCTCTGAGGCGCTCTGAAATGTGCATTCTCTGCTAAGCTGCGCAATGGATTGGAATAGGGTATGTGTCTGACGTAATGTTGCACGGTATACAGAATCTCAGCACCTTTTCGGTACTTAAAA
The DNA here is from genome assembly GCA_025169545.1 of Anguilla japonica. Lineage (NCBI taxonomy): Eukaryota > Metazoa > Chordata > Actinopteri > Anguilliformes > Anguillidae > Anguilla > Anguilla japonica. The sequence goes on from CM045886.1 coordinate 45,423,302, forward strand.
AAAAATAAAAATAAAAAATAAACGGTTCGGTATTAGAATTTTCCGACGTTCCGTAGTTTTGCGTTCAAAATGTAAAAGCCAGGGAAATGTGTCCCCCGCATTGCTGATCGAGAGGATGAAAAGTGTAATTGTCAGAATCTTTGGGCGCTAGATGACAGTAGCAACTAAGGTTAGCAAGTGAGGTGACGCGCGATTGGCACTACTCGTGGTACAGCGCAAGCTTGGACTCAGTTCACTTCAGTAGCAATAGCTGGTCTAATTGTAAACATTTTATTATAGGAAGATGCTGTATTGTTATTGAAATATGCTGTTTTTAGATCTTTTAAAAGTGAAAGACCTGTTTAAGCGTATAATTTACTTTACAACGGCTTAATTTTTGAAGTATATTTAATATAGTTTATTCTATGGTTTTGTGTTGTAACACTATTGGCCTATTCTTATTGATATGGTTGAACAGGCTTCAACTTAAAGGTTGTTAATAAACCAGGTTATTTAATGCACCGTGAATTCGAAAATGAGGTCAACCCTTGTGGTCATTATGTTTCTGATCTATTAAGGTACTTTCTGTATTGTTAGGTACCGAGTATTGAATCAGTATCGTTTCAGTATCAATTATTGTGATACTAAACCTGATATCGGTATCAAAGTCAAATTTTGGTATCAAGACAACGCTAGTGTGATACCTTTTTCAGTTGCGGCATGGAAGCGCTGCAGCTGTACATACACGCCAGGCCATATAAGTGTTACGACATGCCATCTAAGTGTGTACAACATAGTAAAGAGACCTTTACGGGAAGCGGCCAGGACACATCCATGGCGACGCAACTAAGTCATCCGACAGCGTCTCTTCGCACAAAATTGGCCATAACTCATCAACATTTCATACAATCATCATAATATTCAGTAGATAGGTTGGGTGACGTCATATGATCATGAGAGAAAAAAGCCATTTTCAAATCGCTCCATAGGGGGCGCGATGGTGCCAATGCTGGACCCCTCCCAACGCCGCTTGCGGCTTTAATTAGGGTCCCAAGCAGCGAAGCTGGTGGAACCCTATTGTTTTTGTTAGGATTATTAGGGGTCCAAGCAGCGAAGCTGGTGGAACCCTATTGTATCTGTTAGGATTATTAGGGGTCCAAGCAGCGAAGCTGGGAACCCTATTGTTTTGTTAGGATTATTATTATTATTATTATTATTATTCTTATTATTTTTCTCCGCTAAAAGTGTCTGAAGGCTCAGCAACCATAAGTCGTAGAGCAACCAAATTTAAGGCAGGTGGGAACCTATGGCCCCCACTACTCAGGCACTAAAACATCACCTATGTCAGCCAGATGGTGGCGCTATTAACAAAGGGTTTTTTGCGTAAAAGGCCATAACTCCCACACCATAAGTTAGATCAACACAAAACTGCATCGACCTATGCATCTGAACGTGCTCTACAACTTTGCCATTGGCACCACCCATGTCCGCCATATTGGTTTGCCCGCCATTTTAACTTTTACGTTGGGGCATGGAAGCTTTCTCTGCTAAAATGTTTGAGGCTCAGCAACCATAAGTCCTAGAGCAACCAAATTTGGCAGGTGGGTTCCTATGGCCCCCCACTACTCAGGCACTAAAAATCACCTATGTCGACCAGATGGTGGCGCCTATAACAAAGGGTCGTACTTTTTTAAAGGCTATAACTGCCACACGTAAGTCGATTTCAACACAAAACTTCATCGACTGATGCATCTGAATGTGCTCTACAACTTTACTTTTGGGACCACCTATGTCCCCATATTGGTTGCCCGCTATTTGGCCGTTTTTATTAGGTGGGGTGCGGAAGAGCTGTGGCTCCAAATCTAAACGGTTACGACATCTAGTAAACTTCTTTACGGCAAGCGACATCCATGGCGACGCAAGTAATCCGACACCGTAGGGTCTAGTTTTTATCAGGTGAGGGGACGGTCTTGGGGCACTTGGAAACGGTAGGTAGGATACTGCCCTCTAGGGTTTTAGACACACTTGTTCCTGGTTATGGTTATACACTTTGTTGTAGGTCGCTCTGGATATGAGCGTCTGCCAAATGCCTGTAATGTAATGTAGGCTAATATTCCGTAACAACAAGATAAACCCTACATTTGCCCTAAAATATGCCAATACAGCAGTGAAAACGCTGCTTACTGAATAACGAAATAAACGAGACAAAGTTTTTTTTAATTATACCATCTCATATTACAGTCAATATCTGGGACTAAACATTGAATAAATATACAATCTTTACCATTGGTTTTACGCGTAGAGATGTCCCTTTTGCGACTGAGTGATCATATATTGTCTTGGACAATCCGTTTGTGATTCTGTTGCTTACGGCGTTGTCGCCGTTTTTAGTACAATTTGGCTTGATTGACAGTTCATTTATTCAGTAGGTGAGAGTATAAGCTTTCTAACGATGTATAACATGTCTGATTTTGCATTTGGAATAGCGTTTTATAGTTCAGCGTAATGGAATATTTTCTATCGCATTCACTTGCGCATTCACTGTGGCGTAGCATTAAAGACGATGCACCCTAACGAAACGTTGTCAACGATTTCATATTTTCTTGGAGAGTACTATTATTATTGAGGACTTCGGGGCATAGCTAAGCCATTTCTTTGCTGATAGACCTATCTGACATCGTTTTCTAACGCAAAACAGAAGCAGATAGGACTTTGTCATTGATTATCTGTCTCTATACTACTAAACACCAGATAAAATGTCATGCTGCTATGTAAGTATTACTGCTCAAAATATTTCGGTTATATACGTTATTTTTGAAATTGAGTGTCTTTAAATAGGTTAGTGGTATTATATAATGTGGATATTTCACACTGCAATGTAAGCGTTAGTGTAATAGTTTTTTTAGTGACCCATAGAACAGTGATGATAAGAGTGTTGGAAACGTTGCTAAAACGTGGTGGACGGTTTTGAAAATTATTTACGTCCCATCTCCATCCGTCATTATGCTGAGAAATAGCTAAACCATTATTATTGATAGTAATTGAGTTTCTCTGCAACCGCGCGAAAACACGCTGGTATAATAAAACAATGACGGTAAATATAGCCTATATATTTAGTCCGCTTCATTCCGTTGCTACCATAATATAACAAACTTTCTTGTGTCTACAGCTGCAGTTTCTGGCTGCAATTACTATTGAAATATTAAACAAAAGACGCAAATGCTCTGTAGTCTGCCAATGTCTAAATAAATAATAAGGTATTCTTCGCGCAGCACGCATGCTCAAGCAGTGATGTCGATGTTGATTTTTCGTTTTTTGTTTCGTTTTTTTCATGTCGTAATTATTATTAGGCTATGTGAAATCATGTGTTATTCTATCTGTCTCTGAGGCGCTCTGAAATGTGCATTCTCTGCTAAGCTGAGCAATGGATTGGAATATGTGTCTGACGTAGTGTTGCAACGGTATACCGAATCTTCAGCACCTATTCGGTACTTAAAAAAAAAAAAAATTTGAAAAAAATAAAATAAACGGTTCGGTATTAGAATTTTCCGACGTTCGGTAGTTTTGCGTCAAATGTAAAGCCAGGGAACTGTGTCTCCCGCATTGCTGATTGAGAGGATGAAAGGTGTAATTTGTCAGAATCTTCGCTAGATGGCAGTACAACTAAGGTTGTCAAGTGAGGTGACTTGCGCTTGTGTACTTCTCGTTGGTACAGCGCAAGCTTGGACTCAGTTCACTTCAGTAGCAATAGCTGTTCTAATTTGTAAATATTTTATTATAGGAAGATGCTGTATTGTTATTGAAACATGCAGTTTTTAGATCTTTTAAAGTGAAAGACCTGTTTAAAGATAATTTACTTTACAACTGTTTAATTTTTGAAGTATATTTAATATAGTTTTCTATGGTTTACTGTTGTAACACTATAGGCCTATGCTTATTGATATGTTGAACAGGCTTCAAATTAAAGGTTGTTAATAAACCAGGTTATTTAATAATCCGTGAATTCGAAAATGAGGTCAACCCTTGTGGTCATTATGTTTCTGATCTATTAGGTACTTTCAGTATTGTTAGGTACCGAGTATTGAATCAGTATCGTTTCAGTATCAATTATCGTGATACTAAACCTGAATATCGGTATCAAAGTCAAATTTTTGGTATCAAGACAACGCTAGTGTGATGCCTTTTTTAGTTGCAGCATGGAAGCGCTGCAGCTGTTCAACACGCCATATGGCGTTACGACATATAAGTGTTATGACATCCATCTAAGCATTACGACATAGTAAAGACCTTTACGGGAAGCGGCCAGGACACATCCATGGCGACGCAACTAAGTCATCCGACAGCGTCTCTTCGCACAAAATTGGCCATAAGTCATCAACATTTTATACAAATCATCATAATATTCAGTAGATATGTTGGGTGAAGGTCATATGATCACGAGGAAAAAAGCCATTTTCAAATCGCTCCATAGGGGGCGCGATGGTGCCAATGCTTGGACCCCTCCCAACGCCGCTTGCTTTTAATTAGGGTCCAAGCAGCGAAGCTGGTGGAACCCTATTGTTTTTGTTAGGATTATTAGGGTCCAAGCAGCGAAGCTGGTGGAACCCTATTGTATCTGTTAGGATTATTAGGGGTCCAAGCAGCGAAGCTGGTGGAACCCTATTGTTTTTGTTAGGATATTATTATTATTATTTATTCTTATTATTTTTCTCCGCTAAAAGTGTCTGAGGCTCAGCAACCATAAGTCGTAGAGCAACCAAATTTGGCAGGTGGGTTCCTATGGCCCCCCACTACTCAGGCACTAAAAATCACCTATGTCGGCCAGATGGTGGCGCTATAACAAAGGGTTTTGCGTAAAAGGCCATAACTCCCACACCACAAGTTAGATCAACACAAAACTTCATCGACCGATGCATCTGAATGTGCTCTACAACTTTACTATTGGGACCACCTATGTCCGCCATATTGTTTGCCCGCCATTTAGACTTTTTAGTTGGGGCGTGGAAGTTTTCTCCGCTAAAATGTCTGAGGCTCAGCAACCATAAGTTGTAGACCAACCAAATTTGGTAGGTGGGTTCCTATGGCCCCCCACTACTCAGGCACGAAAAATCACCTATGTCGACCAGATGGTGGCGCTATAACAAAGGGTCGTACTTTTAAAGGCTATAACTGCCACACCGTAAGTCCGATCAACACAAACTTCATCGACCGATGCATCTAAATGTGCTCTACAACTTTACTATTGGGACCACCTATGTCCGCCATATGGTTTGCCCGCCATTTGGCCGTTTTTATTAGGTGGGGTGCGGAAGAGCTGGATCTCCAAATCTAAACGGTTACGACATCTAGTAAACTTCTTTACGGCAAGCGACATCCATGGTGACGCAAGTAATCCGACACCGTAGGGTCTAGTTTTTATCAGTGAGGGGACGGTCTGAACGTCGGGGAAGCAGTGAAAGACAGTGCCAGACATTATTTGAAGACAGTATCGGGTGAGTTCGTTTAGTCTTTGAATCTGTCATTATGCTGAGAAATAGCTAAACCATTTTATTGATAGGTTCTGAGTTTCAGTGCAAACGCGCGAAAACACGCTGGTATAATGAAACAATGACGGTAGCCTAATACATATATGGTCCGCTTCGTTCCGTTGCTACCATAAAATAACAGACTATCTTGTGTCTACAGCTGCAGTTTCTCGCTGCAATTTCTAACATTGAATATTCACAAAAGACGCAATTCATACTGTACTCTGCCAATGTCTAAATAAATAATACGCTACGGTAAAGCTTTAAGAGGATGAATCATTACTTTCTTGACATGGATCCATTTGAAGACAATAACGGGTGAGTTCGTTACTCTTTAAATCCGTCATTATGCTGAGAGAAATCGTATTCTCAATTTAATCTCTAAATTTATTGTAAGGTTAGGGTTGTAACTAGTTAGCTGTTTCGTAGGTGACTTAGTTAATGCACTCGTCTTAACTATTGCTTGTATTTTTGCATAGACTGCGTTGTTGCTGTTCTTGTTTGTGTTAGTGTTAACCAGTTTAACCTACAGGGTCCAAGTTGAACTGTGCGGTTGTTCCCTGCACTTGGAACGGTAGGCTACTGCCCTCTAGGGTTTTCGACACACTTGTTCCTGGTTATGGTTATACACTTTGTTGTACGTCGCTCTGGATAAGAGCGTCTGCTAAATGCCTGTAATGTAATGTAATGCAATATTCCGTAGCAACAAGATAAACCCGACATTAGCTCTAAAATATGCCAATACAGCAGTGAAAACGCTGCTCCATGAATAACGAAATAAGCTAGACTAACTTTTTTTTTTTTTAAATATACCAAGGCATTCTACAGTCAATATCTGGGACTAAACATTGAATAAATATACAATCTTACCATTGGTTTTACGCGTAGAGATGTCCCTTTTGCGAATGAGTGGTCATATATTGTCTTGGACAATCCGTTTGCGAAATATATGCGCATCTGTCACGCCTGGGTCGGCTATCTTCAATAATATCTGTACGTAATACCACACCTGTTGCTTACGGCGTTGTCGCCCTTTTTAGTACAATTTGGCTTGATTGACAATTCATTTATTCAGTAGGTGAGAGTATAAGCTTTCTAACGATGTATAACATGTCTGATTTTGCTTTTGGAATAGCGTTTTATAGGTCAGCTTAACCAAAAGTTTTCTTATCTGCCAATGTCTAAATAAATAAAACGGTAGGCTACTTTGCGCGCAGCACGCAGTTCGCGAGTTGATATTACGTCTTTTTTCGGTTTTTTCTCGTGTCGTATTTATTATTTGAAATGTGCATTCATGTGTTATTATTCTATCTGTCTCTGTGGCGCTCTGAAATGTGCATTCTCTACTAAGCTGAGCAATGGATTGGAATATGTGTCTGACGTAGTGTTGCACGGTATACCAAAACTTCAGCACTTTCTCGGTACTTAAAAAAAAAAAAAAAAAAGAAACGGTTCGGTATTAGAATATTCCGACGTTCGGTAGTTTTGAGTCAAATGTAAAAGCCAGGGAAAATTCTCTCCCGCATTACTGATTTAGAGGATGAAAAGTGTAATTTGTCAGAATCTTCGCTAGAAGGCAGTAGCAACTAAGGTTGCCAAGTGAGGTGACTTGCGCTTGTGCACTCAGCTCCTTGATACAGCGCAAGCTTTGACTCAGTTCACTTCAGTAGCAATAGGTGTTCCAATTTGGAAATATTTTATTATAGATAGATGCTGTATTGTTATTAAAATATGCTGTTTTTAAATCTATTTAAAGGTGAAAGACCTGTTTTAAAGATTATTTACTTTACAACTGTTTAATTTTTGAAATATATTTAACATATTTTTCTATTGTTCAGTGTTGTAACACTATAGGCCTATGCATAGTAATATGTTGAAGAGGCTTCAACTTAAAGGTTGTTAATGAACCAGGTTTTTAATAAACCATGAATTTGAAAATGAGGTCAACCCTTGTGGACATTACGTTTCTGATCTATTAAGGTAATTTCAGTATTGTTAGGTACCGAGTATCGAATTAGCATCGTTTAAGTTTCAAGTATCATTTCAGTATTGAGTATCGTAATACTAAACCTGGTATCAGTATCAAAGTCCAAATTTTGGTATCGTGACAACACTAGTGTGACGCCTTTTTTAGTTGCGGTGCAGAAACACTGCAGCTGTGCATACACGCCGGACCATCTAAGTGTTACGACATAGTAAAGGCCTTGACGGGAAGCGGCCAGGACATATCCATGGCGACGTAACTAAGTCATCCGACAGCGTCTCTTAGTACAAAATTGGCCATAAGTCATCAATATTTCATACGATCATCAGTAGATTCAGTAGATATGTTGGGTGAAGGCATATGATCATGAGGACAAAGCCATTTTAAAATCGCTCCATAGGGGGCGCGATGGTGCCAATGCTTGGACCCCTCCCAACGCCGCTTGCGGCTTTAATTATTATTATTATTATTATTCTTATTTTTCTCCGCTAAAAGTGTCTGAGGCTCAGCAACCATAAGTCCTGGAGCAACCAAATTTGGCAGGTGGGTTCCTATGGCCCCCCACTACTCAGGCACTAAAAATCACGTATGTCGGCCAGATGGTGGCGCTATAACAAAGGGTAATGCGTAAAAGGCCATAACTCCCACACCATAAGTTAGATCAACACAAAACTTCATCGACATATGCTTCTGAACGTGCTCTATCACTTTGCCATAGGCACCACCTATGTCCGCCATATTGTTTGCCCGCCATTTAGACTTTTTCGTTGGGGCGTGGCAGTTTTCTCCGCTAAAATGTCTGAGGCTCAGCAACCATAAGTCCTAGAGCAACCAAGTTTGGCAGGTGGGTTCCTATGGCCCCCCACTACTCAGGCACTAAAAATCACCTATGTCGGCCAGATGGTGGCGCTATAACAAAGGGTTAGGCGTAAAAGGCCATAACTCCCACACCATAAGTTAGATCAACACAAAACTTCATCAACCTATACATCTGAACGTGCTCTACAACTTTGCCATTGGCACCACCTATGGCCGCCATATTGTTTGCCTGCCCTTTTGACTTTTTAGTTGGGGCGTGGCAGTTTTCTCCACTAAAATGTCTGAGGCTCAGCAACCATAAGTTGTAGACCAACCAAATTTTGGAGGTGGGTTCCTATGGCCCCCCCTACTCGGGAACTAAAAATCATCTATGTCGGCCAGATGGTGGCGCTATAACAAAGGGTCATACTTTTAAAGGCCATAACTCCCACACCGTAAGTCAGATCAACACAAAACTTCATCGACCGATGCATCTGAATGTGCTCTACAACTTTGCTTTTGGGACCACCTATGTCCGCCATATGGTTTGCCCGCCATTTGGACTTTTTTACTAGGTGAGGTGCCGAAAAGCTGGAGCTCCAAATTCTAAGTGTTACGACATCGAGTAAACTTCTTTACGGCAAGCGACATCCATGGCGACGCAAGTAATCCGACACCGTAAGGTTAGTTTTTTTATCAGTGAGGGGACGGTCTTGGGGCACTTGGAACGGTAGGATACTGCCCTCTAGGGTTTTCGAAACACTTGTTCCTGGTTATGGTTAGACACTTTGTTGTACGTCGCTCTGGATATGAGCGTCTGCCAAATGCCTGTAATGTAATGTAGGCTAATATTCCGTAACAACAAGATAAACCCGACATTTGCCCTAAAATGTGCCAATACAGCAGTGGAAACGCTGCTTACTGAATAACGAAATAAACGAGACAAAGTTTTTTTTAATTATACCATCTCATATTACAGTCAATATCTGGGACTAAACATTGAATAAATATACAATCTTACCATTGGTTTTACGCGTAGAGATGTCCCTTTTGCGACTGAGTGGTCATACATTGTCTTGGACAATCCGTTTGTGATTCCTGTTGCTTACGGCGTTGTCGCCGTTTTTAAAACTATTTGGCTTGATTGACAGTTCATTTATTTAGTAGATGAGAGTATAAGCTTTCTAACGATGTATAACATGTCTGGTTTTGCATTTGGAATAGCGTTTTATAGTTCAGCGTAATGGAATATTTTCTTATCGCATTCACTGTGGCGTAGCATTAAAGACGATGCACCTAACGAAACGTTGTCAACGATTTTCGTAATTTCTTGGAGAGTACTATTATTATTGAGGACTTCGGGGCATAGCTAAGCAATTTCTTTGCTGATAGACCTATCTGACATCGTTTTCTGACGCAGAAAGAAGCGGATAGGACTTTGTCATTGATTTTCTGTCTCTATACTACTAAACACAGATAAAATGTCATGTTGCTATGTAAGTATTACTGCTCAAAATATTTTGGTTATATACGTTATCTTTGAAATTGAGTGTCTTTAAATAGGTTTGTGGTATTATATAATATGGATATTTAACACTGCAATGTAAGCGTCAGTGTAATAGTTTTTATGACCCATGGAACAGTGATGACGACAGTGTTGGAACGTTGCTAAAACGAGGTAGACGGTTGAAAATTATTTTCGTCCCATCCCCATCCGTCATTATGCTGAGAAATAGCTAAACCATTTTTATTGATAGTAATTGAGTTTCTCTGGAAACGCGCGAAAACACGCTGGTATAATAAAACAATGACGGTAAATATAGCCTACATATGTAGTCCGCTTCATTCCGTTGCTACCATAACATAACAGACTATCTTGTGTCTACAGCTGCAGTTTCTCGCTGCAATTACTAATATTGAATATAAACAAAAGACGCAATTTATGCTGTACTCTACCAATGTCTACATAAATAATACGGTACTCTGACCGTATGAAGCAGTTATCATGGATGGCGAGTTGATATTTCTTGCTACTACAAGTTTGTTAGTAAAAGCTTTGAGAGGATGAATCATCACTTTTCTTTGGCATGGATCCATTTGAAGACAATATCGGGTGAGTTCGTTTACTCTTTAAATCCGTCATTATGCTGAGAGAAATCGTATTCTCAATTTAATCTCCACATTGACTGTAAGCTTTGGGTTGTAACTAGTTAGCTGTTTCGTAGGTGACTTAGTTAATGCACTCGTCTTAACTATTGCTTGCATTTCTGCATAGACTGCGTTGTTGCTGTTCTTGTTTGTGTTAGTGTTAATCAGTTTACCTACAGGGTCCAAGTTGAACTATGCGGTTGTTCCCTGCACTTGGAACGGTAGGCTACTGCCCTCTAGGGTTTTCGACACACTCGTTCCTGGTTATGGTTAAACACTTTGTTGTACGTCGCTCTGGATAGCAGCGTCTGCCAAATGCCTGTAATGTAATGTAATGCAATATTCCGTAGCAACAAGATAAACCCGACATTAGCCCTAAAATATGCCAATACAGCAGTGAAAACGCTGCTCACTTAATTACGAAATAAACGAGACAATTAAAAAAGAAATTATACCATGTCATTCTACAGTCAATATCTGGGACTAAACATTGAATAAATATACAATCTTACCATTGGTTTTACGCGTAGAGATGTCCCTTTTGCGAATGAGTGGTTATATATTGTCTTGGACAATCCGTTTGCGAAATATACGCGCATCTGTGACGCCTGGGTCGGCTATCTTCAATAAGAGCTGTGCGTAATACCACACCTGTTGCTTACGGCGTTGTCGCCCTTTTTAGTGCAATTTGGCTTGATTGACAATTCATTTATTCTGTAGGTGAGAGTATAAGCTTTCTAACGATGTAGGTTTTGCTTTTGGAATAATGTTTTATAGGTCAGCGTAACCGAAAATTTTCTGATCTGCCAATGTCTAAATAAATAAAACGGTAGGCTGCTCTGCGCGTAGGTCGCGACTTGATATCTCATCTTTTGTTTCGTTTTTTCTCAGTGTCGTATTTATTATTTTAAATGTGTATTCGTGTGTTATTATTCTATCTGTCTCTGAGGCGCTCTGAAATGTGCATTCTCTGCTAAGCTGAGCAATGGATTGGAATAGGTATGTGTCTGACGTAATGTTGCACGGTATACAGAAACTTCAGCACCTTTTCGGTACTTAAAAACAATAAAAATAAACGGTTCGGTATTAGAATTTTCCGACGTTCCGTAGTTTTGCGTCAAATGTAAAAGCCAGGGAAATGTGTCTCCCGCATTACTGATCGAGAGGATGAAAAGTGTAATTTGTTAGAATCTTCGCTAGATGACAGTAGCAACTAAGGTTGGCAAGTGAGGTGACGCACTTCAGTAGCAATAGCTGGTCTAATTTGTAAATATTTTATTATAGAAAGCTGCTGTATTGTTATTGAAATATGTTGTTTTTAGATTTCTTAAAGTGAAAGACCTGTTTAAAGATAATTTACTTTACAACTGCTTAATTTTTGAAGTATATTCAATATAGTTTTCTATGGTTTTGTGTTGTAACACTATTGGCATATGCTCATTGATATGTTGAACAGGCTTCAACTTCAAGGTTGTTAATAAACCAGGTTTTTAATGCACCGTCAATTCGAAAATGAGGTCAACCCTTGTGGTCATTATGTTTCTGATCTATTAAGGTACTTTCTGTATTGTTAGGTATTGAGTATTGAATCAGTATCGTTTCAGTATCAATTATTGTGATACTAAACCTGATATCGGTATCAAAGTCAAATTTTTGGTATCAAGACAACGCTAGTGTGATATCTTTTTCAGTTGCGGCATGGAAGCGCTGCAGCTGTACATACACGCCAGGCCATATAAGTGTTACGACATGCCATCTAAGTGTTACAACATAGTAAAGACCTTTACGGGAAGTGGCCAGGACACATCCATGGCGACGCAACTAAGGCATCCGACAGCGTCTCTTCGCACAAAATTGGCCATAACTCATCAACATTTCATACAATCATCATGATATTCAGTAGATATGTTGGGTGAAGGCATATGATCATGAGAAAAAAACCATTTTCAAATCGCTCCATAGGGGGCGCGATGGTGCCAATGCTTGGACCCCTCCCAACGCCGCTTGCGGCTTTAATTATTATTATTAGGGGTCCAAGCAGCGAAGCTGGTGGAACCCTATTGTATCTGTTAGGATTATTATTATTATTATTATTATTATTATTTTTCTCCGCTAAAAGTGTCTGAGGCTCAGCAACCATAAGTACTAGAGCAACCAAATTCGGCAGGTGGGTTCCTATGGCCCCCCACTACTCAGGCACTAAAAATCACCTATGTCGGCCAGATGGTGGCGCTATAACAAAGGGTTAGGCGTAAAAGGCCATAACTCCCACACCATAAGTTAGATCAACACAAAACTTCATCAACCTATACATCTGAACGTGCTCTACAACTTTGCCATTGGCACCACCTATGTCCGCCATATTGTTTGCCCGCCATTTAGACTTTTTAGTTGGGGCGTGGAAGTTTTCTCCGCTACAATGTCTGAGGCTCAGCAACCATAAGTTGTAGAGCAACCAAATTTGGTAGGTGGGTTCCTATGGCCCCCCACTACTCAGGCACTAAAAATCACCTATGTCGACCAGATGGTGGCGCTATAACAAAGGGTCGTACTTTTAAAGGCTGTAACTGCCACACCGTAAGTCCGATCAACACAAAACTTCATCGACCGATGCATCTGAATGTGCTCTACAACTTTACTTTTGGGACCACCTATGTCCGCCATATGGTTTGCCTGGCATTTGGCCGTTTTTATTAGGTGGGGTGCGGAAGAGCTGTGGCTCCAAATCTAAACGGTTACGACATCTAGTAAACTTCTTTACGGCAAGCGACATCCATGGCGACGCAAGTAATCCGACACCGTAGGGTCTAGTTTTTATCAGTGAGGGGACGGTCTGAACGTCGGGGAAGCAGTGGAAGACAGTGCCAGACATTATTTGAAGACAGTATCGGGTGAGTTCGTTTAGTCTTTGAATCTGTCATTATGCTGAGAAATAGCTAAACCATTTTATTGATAGGTTCTGAGTTTCTGTGCAAACGCGCGAAAACACGCTGGTATAATGAAACAATGACGGTAATACATATGTAGTCCGCTTCGTTCCGTTGCTACCATAACAAACTATATTGTGTCTACAGCTGCAGTTTCTCGCTGCAATTTCTAATATTGAATATAAACAAAAGACGCAATTTATGCTGTAAATCGTATTCTCAATTTAATCTCTAAATTGACTGTAAGCTTAGGGTTGTAACTAGGTAGATGTTTCGTAGGTGACTTAACTCGTCTTAACTATTGCTTGTATTTTTGCATAGACTGCGTTGTTGCTGTTCTTGTTTGTGTTAGTGTTAATCAGTTTAACCTACAGGGTCCAAGTTGAACTATGCGGTTGTTCCCTGCACTTAGAACGGTAGGCTACTGCCCTCTAGGGTTTTTGACACACTTGTTCCTGGTTATGGTTATACATTTTGTTGTAGCCTACGTCTGCCAAATGCCTGTAATGTAATGTAATGCAATATTCAGTCGCAACAAGATAAACCCGACATTAGCCCTAAAATATGCCAATACAGCGGTGAAAACGCTGCTCACTGAATTACGAAATAAACGAGACAAATTTTTATTTTTTAAATTATACCATGTCATTCTACAGTCAATATCTGGGACTAAACATTGAATAAATATACAATCTTACCATTGGTTTTACGCGTAGAGATGTCCTTTTGCGAATGAGTGGTCATATATTGTCTTGGACAATCTGTTTGCGAAATATACGCGCATCTGTCACGCCTGGGTCGGCTATCTTCAATAATAGCTGTGCGTAATACCACACCTGTTGCTTACGGCGTTGTCGCCCTTTTTCGTACAATTTGGCAATTCATTTATTCAGTAGGTGAGAGTATAAGCTTTCTAACGATGTATAACATGTCTGATTTCGCTTTTGGAATAGCGTTTTATAGGTCAGCGTAACCAAAATGTTTCTTATCTTCCAATGTGTAAATCAATAAAACGGTAGGCTACTTTGCGCGCAGCACGCAGATCGCGAGTTGATATTACCTCTTTTTTCCGTTTTTTCTCAATGTCGTATTCATTATTTGAAATGTGCATTCATGTGTTATTATTCTATCTGTCTCTGTGGCGCTCTGAAATGTTCATTCTCTGCTAAGCTGAGCAATGGATTGGAATATGTTTCTGACGTAGTGTTGCACGGTATGCCAAAACTTCAGCACTTTCTCGGTACTTAAAAAAAAAAAAAATGAAACGGTTCGGTATTAGAATATTCCGACGTTCGGTAGTTTTGAGTCAAATGTAAAAGCAAGGGAAAATTGTCTCCCGCATTACTGATTGAGAGGATGAAAAGTGTAATTTGTTAGAATTTTCGCTGTAAGGCAGTAGCAACTATGGTTGCCAAGTGAGGTGACTTGCGCTTGTGCACTCAGCTTCTTGATACAGCGCAAGCTTTCACGTCAGTAGCAATAGGTGTTCCAATTTGCAAATATTTTATTATAGATAGATGCTGTATTGTTATTTAAATATGCTGTTTTTAAATCTATTTAAAGGTGAAAAGCCTGTTTTAAACATTATTTAGTTTACAACTGTTTAATTTTTGAAATATATTTGATATATTTCTCTGTTGTTTAGTGTTGTAACACTATAGGCCTATGCTTATTGATATGTTGAACAGGCTTCAACTCAAAGGTTGTTAATAAACCAGGTTTTAATAATCCGTGAATTCGAAAATGAGGTTAACCCTTGTGGACATTGAGTTTCTGATCTATTAAGGTAATTTCAGTATCGTTAGGTACCGAGTATTGAATCAGTATCGTTTCAGTATTAATTATTGTGATACTAAACTTGGTATTGGTATCAAAGTCAAAATTTTGGTATCGTGACAACACTAGTGTGATGCCTTTTTTTGTTACAGCATGGAAGCGCTGCAGCTGTACAAACACGCCAGGCCATATGTGCGTTACGACATGCCATCTGTTACGACATAGTAAAGGCCTTCACGGGAAGCGGCAAGGACACATCCATGGCGATGCAACTAAATCATCCGACAGCGTCTCTTAGCACAAAATTGGCCACAAGTCATCAATATTTTATACAATCATCATGATATTCAGGAGATATGTTGGATGAAGGCATATGATCATGAGGAAAAAGCCATTTTAAAATCGCTCCGTAGCGGGCGCGATGGTGCCAATGCTTGGACCCCTCCCAACGCTGCTTGCGGCTTTAATTGGGTTTGTGTTTACTGGCTAATGTGGCAGACTGACGTTGGGCTCAGGTTGTTGTACTGTGGGGTGCAACCTGGAACAAATGCCATTTCGAAAATTTGTAAAAATACATAATTTTACTTTGTAACCCCACTAGGGAATTGTGAAACGAATTGCTTGAATCCCTGCGATTATTATAGCTGGTGCTTGCCCATTGTTACTTCGTATTTTTGAGAAATAACCGTGGACATCGCTACCTATTAAAATGTAAGTCCTGTAAAAATACACATAATAAACATAATTAAAAAAAAGTAAAAAAAAAACTTCATACATACACATTTAGTAATACTACAGCCTTATTTACTATATCAACTTTAAGACAAGCAACACGCTTGTAATTATCTCATCGCGACCAATTAAAGCCAATGGCGCAGAAGTTGCCTCCTGCGACTTGGGTTACAACTGAATAGGTACGGATTCCTGGACGTGCTGATAGCGACCACCCTTTCTCATATTAACCTCAAATACGCAAGATAGGAAGGACACTTATACAGTATGCTAGCAAATTTATTTATGAAGTTCTATTCATTTATATGGGGTGGTCGATACACGTCCCCTTAGCAACCAAAAGCTAGCACTGGACCACCTCTGACTTATTTGCTGGCACAGAAAAAAAATTGTGAAAGTACTGAAAAAATAACCACGGGAGGATAACAAGGACATTTTTCCTACATAACTAGGTACAGTACCGATATTTCGCCTATTTCATATATAGTTGCAAATCGGTTTACGCTTTCCTGTTTGTCAAACGAAGGTGGTCGAATAGGCGCTCTCACTGTAGCACTGACTTTGTTTCAGGTAAACTCGTGATAAGCGCTAGCTAGCTAGCTGACCAAGAACAAGCCGTCAATAGTTATGAACAATTATCTAACTAAATTGATTGTAGCTAGCTAGCTAAACGTAGCTAACATTGTATACATTATACACAGTCACTTTAGATCAATGCTAGTAGATACGCTTTAGCTACGTTTTGAACGTCATGATACCTGTTTCCAGTGACTTGACAGCGTTACATTGCCTGATCATTTTTGTTGTGGTCACCTGGCAAGATGACCCAAACTATTAGCCACGATGTTTTTCCATCAATGCATGCTATACAAATAAATAACCTACAGTAATTGCATTGGCTACACATGCTGCCCACTAGCCCCAGTTTGTGTCTCATATAATCATAGTTTTTAAGCAACGTCATATAAAGAGTGCACTTTTTACACAGGAATGTGCATGTAACCAGAATACTTATGAATTATGCAAGGAATGTATGATGCTCAGCAAGGTGCAATACTGTTAACACTATCTGTTTCTGTCATGTTTTCCTGGTAGTGTAACGTAATCGCATTTGAGTTTGGCCAAGTAACGGTTCTTTTCTTCGAGTGGTAAGCCCAAATAATACTGGTTAGACATAATTTTAACTAGCTAGCTAATGTAATTTACTTGTTATTTATTTTTCTTGTTATCAGAAATAGTCTAGAGGGACTCTGTTGTTATTGATTGTTTGCGGAAGTCTGCGGAAGTTAAGTTAGGGCCAGAACAACGCACATGCGCAGTAACGTTTGTTTATGTTGTTACCCTTGAAAGCGTCTATTGTGTGACAAAAAAAATTAACATTAGATATTTGTTTCAATAAGAACAAAATAATTCACCCATATGTAGCCTATATCCTTTTTCCTGGGCTTCCAAGAAGTCTAAGTCTATGGCTCCAGACTATGGCTTATATGTCCCGATTGATGCTCTTTATTTTATCTTTTGTAGCCTATATGTACGTATTTATTGAAACTATCACAAGGTCTCGTCTTGACTCTTAAAGAGATTAGCAGATGATCTTTAGTAGGCATAGCTTCCTCTTCTGCAATATTAGATTGATATAAAATGATTATGACAACACTTGTTATATTAAAACATCATTCATAAGCCTTTACAAGTGAGACAATCGATTCACTTGGCATCGATTTATAAACTTTTCAGCACGACAGTGAAGGCCAGCTCCAACTTACAACGTACCTTTGGAAGTGTCCCTTAATGCAACTGTTAAGGTATAGTCTGGAAAACACTCGTAAAAAAGCGGTTTCCCTTTGAAAGGTATACCTTAGAAACCTTCGTAAAACGTTAGGGTACATCAAAACTCAAATTGAAACGCATCCCAAATCAATTTTTGACAGATTGAAAGCATTTCGAAAGATGGCTGCAACACCACCTGTTTGGTCTTGGTGAATGTAAGAAGCTAAAGTCAATAGGGCAGGCTTCAATCAAGCTTGCTGAGTTGGCAGGGGAAAGCCATGTTTCTGTTAATAAAATGATATCAAGCTCATTTTCTATTATTAGATCATGGACAAAGAAGCTCTTATTGAAAATAGATCGAATATTGAAAAGGGCGAGCTTGAGATGTGAATCTTGATCTTGGTTTGTGGGGACAGCATTTTTTCGGTGGCACAGATTTACATTTGTGAGAGTAGGTGGTATTTAATTTCTAATAGAAGGCAAATTTAGTAATCTATCTGTTATTCAAACAGGAATCTGCATAAAATTAGTGATTACAGGCACACCAAAGCAAAGGTCCTTTGCAGGCGGAACAGTATTGGAGAAAGCAACATCAGTGGGAGGGCCAGGATGAACATGTACATTTCCAGAAATCACAAGCAACATTACAATCAAAATATGGCAAAAAACAGAAGGTGGGCTATAGCATTTCTGCTTAGCATCAGTTGAATGCAAATAGAAAGGTAATAAGATCATCTTGCATAACAATCTCATGATGTAACATGACAGCAATGGCAGTGATAGAGGGTTTTTAGTTAAAATTAGTCCAAGAGTCCTTGTGATAATAAGAGAAACAGAGTCTCTATTTTGGAAATGAACATTGTCAGTTTCGGGGCCAGCCAGACGAGCGAATTCATGAGAATTGCAGTCACATATAGCAGATGATGTTAACATCAGGAACAACACAAAAATAACACAGAGGTTTACAAGTAGCCATACTATCCTGTACAAGTGTAACAATAAGTTACTACAGGTAGTGGTAGAAGTAGCACCAGCAGCAATCCCGGCCTACAGGGCCCGAGGCCAGATGGTTGGCAGTTATGGGAGGCAGTGGTAGTAGCATTAGCAGCAGCAGGCCAGATGGTTAGCAGTTATAGGAGGCAATGGTATTAGCAGTAACTGTAGTAGCATTAGCAGCAGCAGCAGATCAGGCAAAACCAGGCCCGAGGCTAGGAGAATCCAAAAAACAACTAAACTTTTTCAGTAATCTGTGCTTCAGACAGCACTGCTGTCAGATGGTATTAAGAACAATTCAGCAAGGCAGGACCCATGAATAAATGGAAGCAGAGAACAATCCAGTTCAACAGGTTTAGTTATACATTAGTTTAGAAACTAAAACATCAATTGAGAGCTTGAAGCCTCCAAGGCTGAAGGTCTGTTGTATCCGATAATGGGGAAAAAAAAAAGAAAACAGTCCACAAATGACTTGGTCAGCCATGCACAGCATGGCTTCCTACCCCAGTTTTGAAAAGAGATGTCAAGATTTGAATGCAGATTGTTGAGATTATCAGTGGACAATGTCCAACACTGCTCTCACACAAAACCAATGGCAGCCATCTTGAGTGTGAAAAAATGTCTACAGCATGAGGTACACGGTGGTGGGATGGTATAACCACAGAGTATATTTACAAACGAGTGAGATTTCATTATGTGATTAGAAATATACATTTTTAAACTTCATTTTCCTCATTATGCAACAACTAAGAACTCTTTCATCCACCATTCAGCTGTTCTGGGATGGATTTATATGCAATATGAGATATACAATATGGAGAGACAGATAACCATATTCAGTTTCGTACTGATTGGCCAAACCCCTTCTGACTTATAAGCCTTTATGTCATAAGCCACAGCCACCATTCATATTTTGACTAATATGTGTCTCCAGATTATACATACTTGGTTTAGTTTTATTGTCATTCGTTTTCCTCCTTTAGAGAATTGTAAACGAATAGAAAACTTACTGTGCCGTTATTGTATTTTAAAATATTATGTGTTGGGTACACCATATGGCCATGGCTAATATACACCAAATTACATATGGTGCAATTCTAAAGGCACCGGTCTAGTATATAGTTTTTAGACATAAAAAACAGACATACAGACACACACACACACATGCATATTTTTATGTTCACTATTATAGGAATCTAGGTTAACTACTGAAATGTATATTGTGGAGTTAACACTGATACTATACAATCCCACTGCAATGTAGTTGAATAAATCTTTTAAGCTAGAATTCAAATGAGTCATCACTGAATGGTACCATTGGGGATGAGGAACCTTGGTGTCAGTGATGTTTGAGTAGAAACAGCAACAAGAGATACAGCTCTCCATTTTCTGAACTTACTCACACTAATAATAATTTATTTCAGAAGACAATGCCTTGTGGATATACAGCAGGCATGTTCCATGATTTCCATGACATCTATTCACATATCTACACACATATGCATAAACAAGATGCATTCATTGTGTAAAAAGCTGAAAAGTATTCTTAGAACAGTGGTTCTCAAAGTCGGTCCTGGGGGACTACTGTGTGTGCTGGTTTTCGTTCCAACCATAATTGCAATCCCAGAATTTTAAGAAACTGTTAATTTTTGTTGAAAGCATCTATAGTGTGGCTTCACCGTAAGTTTTTGAGGGCGGCACAAGATGGCGGGTTAACAGTAGCTAAAGTAACGAGCTCTGTCGACCAAAATAAGCAATTCAAGAAAGTCCCTTAAATTAAACTGGTCAGTCAGTCTTTCAGTTTGCTTAATTTTCATAACAAATTTTACTGTTTTGAGCTATTTGGAGTTCATATTTATGTTAAATGGCGACGAAAAGAAACCAATGCACGTGGTGGCGAGCTAGCTTCGGAGCTAGAAAAAAACGCCAATGCTGTAATAGAAGGTGGGCACGATTACGTGGTGTGTATGGAGACAGGCGAGCTCGGCATTGCAAACGAAGACGAATTTCCATCGCTACCAATTACCCCTTCAAAACCACCTGCTAACAAAAAAGGCAGGCCAAGTAGCGCCCACAATGACAGTTCCACCGTCATATCCACGCTATCCCAACGCGTTATTGCAAGCGTGTCATCTAGTCACGCGTCATCGTAGCAAGCTAACCAGACAGTAAAAACGCTGATAAAACACTTTTAACGTGGATCATTTTAAGCCATGTTATCTAGCTTTGTCGTGATAACATGAGAGAAGGATTGCTGTTGGCGAAGTGAATCAACCAACAGTTAGCGCGGGTAACCTGCACGAAAGCGCATTGTAGTTTTTTTCACCACCGAATTCTTATGGACAAGCCTCACGTTACGCATTTCATCCAGTCAATTTAGTTTCATCTAACGTTACACTTGATTCACTCATTAGCTCCGCTAGATAAAGTCTTACTCTTTGAGATCATGTCGTAGGAATAAAATAAGAAAATATAATTAACTTACTGAGAATAAATAAGAAATAATGAGGCTATGTCAACAGCTAATGCGTTATTGCAAGTGAGTGTGTCATCCAGTCACGCGTCAGAGCGCATTGTAGTTTTTTTCAATGCCGAATTCTTATGGACAGGGAAGCTCGCTAGATAATGTCTTATTCTTTGAGATCATGTAGTAGGAATAAAATAAGAAAATAGTATTTATTGTCAGTAAATGAATTATAAGAAATAATAACAAAATAACAACAACATTATTATTATTATTATTATTAATAATAATAATAATAATAATAATAATAATAATAATAATAAAAAAATACATGTTTGAAACTAGAAAACTTTTTTTTTTTTTTTTTAATTAATTTGTTTATAGATGGCTGGAAAAGAAAGTAAAAGCAACGTGTGGAGTTATTTGTCAGGCGAGGCATGGGAATGGACCCAGATGCAGAGTGCGGGGAAAAACGCAAACTCCAAAATGGGGAGAACAAAAGACTTTAATCCGAAACGGGGAACCAACGGAACAGAAAGCCTCGCAGGGCGGTTTTAACAAACACAAAGAAAAAACCCTCAAAAACACAGGAAAACAAAAATTCCAAAAACGTAGGGAACAGAGCGGGCAAGGAACAGGCAACAGGCAGGCAAGGAACAGGTAACAAAAGATAAGCAACAAAAGGCAAGCAAGGGGCAGGCAACACGCAAGCAAGGATCCAGCACCTGAGTCAGGAAAAAGGGAGACTTAAATAGACACGACGCAGATGAGACACCTGGAGGGCACAATGAACAATCAGGCCACAGAGAGGGAAGGGAACACGAGACAATAAGCAACCAATAATGAGATAATTGGAAACAATAAAACAATTAACAGGACACAAAGCAGAGGTTCCGCCATCTGGCGGCCCAACCAGGGATAACAGGGGGAAGACACGGAACCCTGACAGTACCCCCCCCCCCCCCCCAGGGACGGCTCCTGACGTCCCAAGAGGCCGACCTTGGGAGGGGGTGAACTGGAGGGTGGGAGCAGGAGACAGGACTAGACAGGAACAGGACTCAGGACTCAGGAACAGGACTGGAACCAGACAGGAACAGGACGGAACACAGGAACAGGACGGAACACAGGAACAGGACTCTGGACCGGACTCTGGACTGGGGCAGGAACAGGACTGGACAGGACTCAGGGCTGGAGCTCGGGATAGGACTCGGGAACAGGAAACTCAGGAACAGGACTCTGGACCGGGCTCTGGACTGGGACAGGAACAGGACTGGACAGGACTCGGGACAGGACTCGGGAACAGGAAACTCAGAACCGGACTCGGGGAACAGGAAACTCGGAACCGGACTCGGGGAACAGGAAACTCGGAACCGGACTCGGGAAACAGGAAACTCGGAACCGGACTCGGGAAACAGGAAACTCGGAACCGGACTCGGGAAACAGGAAACTCGGAACCGGACTCGGGAAACAGGAAACTCGGAACCGGACTCGGGAAACAGGAAACTCAGAACCGGACTCGGGAAACAGGAAACTCGGAACCGGGGCGCGGCAGACACACAGGACTGGACAGGGACGTGACTAGACAGAAACACTGATCTGGAGCATGACTAGATGAGACCGTACACTGGACAGGAACAACGCGACAAACACCGGACTGGTACATGACAAGACAAAACACTGGACTGGGTTAAGACACAAGACTGAACACCGGACTGGACCTAGACAGGAAGGGACTGGCTTGATAAGACAGGACGGACAACACCAAGACCCGACACGGAACGCACACACACCACACTGGACTGGGGAAAAGACAGACACGGAGCGGAACAAAACACTACAAGGAACTAGAACTGACACTCCACTGGGGTAGACCAAGACTGACAGAAAAACGGACTGACAGACACAGGAACAACACCAGGAGACCTACACAGACAGACAAAGGGACAAGCAGGCGGGGAGGCACACTGCAACACCGACAGACACACTAAGGAACAGACAGACAGGGAAGGAAAGGGGTGAACCCAAAGACTGACACAAGGACTGACAAACTGGCAAACAGGACAAAAAACACACGGACTGACACAGACAGACAGGCAGACAGACGGGAGAACGCATTGGCCGATGGGCCGACGGCCTGGGGGGCAGACAGACAGGCCAACAAACTGGCTGACACACATGCGGGCAAACAGGCAGACCAACAGGTGGACAGACAAATAGACACGGGGGCCGGAGAACACACAGACACACGGTTGGAAACACTGGGTGGTGCAGAACACTGGGTGGAGCACGGACACTAGGGGGTGCGACTACACTAGGGGGAGGACAAACACCGGGGGGAGTGACAACACCAAAGGGAGAATGGACACTGGGGGAAGCGACAACACCGGGGGAAGGACGGACACCGGGGGGAGGACGGACACCGGGGGGAGCGACAACACCAAAGGGAGAATGAACACTAGGGAAAGGACGGACATTAGGGGGAGCGACGACACCGGGGGAAAGATGACCACAGGGGGGAGCGACGACACCGGGGGAAGGACGGCCACTGGGGAAGCGACGACACCGGGGGAAGCGACGACACCGGGGGGAGCGACGACACCAGGGGGAGCGACAACACTAGGGGGAGAACGGACACCAGGGGGAGCGACAACACCAGGGGGAGAGACAACACCAGGGGGAGAACGGACACTAGGGGGAGCGACAACACCGGGGGGAGCGACAACGCTGGGGGGGGCGAGGGAACGCTAGGGGGCGAGGGAACACCGGAGGACGAGAGAACACCAAGGGGCGCAGGAACACCGGGCAGGGCAGGAGCACAAGGCAGGGCAGGAGCACTGGGTAGGGCAGGCGGAGGCCCCTGCGGAACAACAGGCAGAGCAGGTGGAGGCCTCTGCGGGACGACAGGCAGGGCAGGCGGCGAAGGCCCCTGCTGGACGACAGGCAGGGCAGGCGGCGAAGGCCCCTGCTGGACGACAGGCAGGGCAGGCGGCGAAGGCCCCTGCTGGACGACAGGCAGGGCAGGCGGCGAAGGCCCCTGCTGGACGACAGGCAGGGCAGGCGGCGAAGGCCCCTGCTGGACGACAGGTAGGGCAGGCGGCGAAGGCCCCTGCTGGACGACAGGCAGGGCAGGCGGCGAAGGCCCCTGCTGGACGACAGGCAGAACAGGGGGCTTCTCTGGGACGCGGGGCAGAGCAGGCAGCTCCTGCGGAACGGCGGGCCGAGCAGGCAGCTCCTGCGGAACGGCGGGCCGAGCAGGCAGCTCCTGCGGAACGGCGGGCCGAGCAGGCAGCTCCTGCGGAACGGCGGGCCGAGCAGGCAGCTCCTGCGGAACGGCGGGCCGAGCAGGCAGCTCCTGCGGAACGGCGGGCCGAGCAGGCAGCTCCTGCGGAACGGCGGGCCGAGCAGGCAGCTCCTGCGGAACGGCGGGCAGAGCAGGCAGCTCCTGCGGAACGGCGGGCAGAGCAGGCAGCTCCTGCGGAACGGCGGGCAGAGCAGGCAGCCCCTGCGGAACAACTGGCAGGGCGGGCGGCTCCGGCGGGACGGCGGGCTCCGGTTCGCTGGGCTGGGAGTACCTCTCCGCCAGAGGGGGCATATCCGCAACCCCCCGGAGGTACTCGTCCCAGTGCAGCGCCGTATCGAACAGGAGTTCAAAGTCACCGCACTTGTCCACGCCGGAATACATGAGCCCGCCTTGGAGGGGGTCCCTCATGTTGTCCTTAAAGAGCTGGCACACGATAGACTGGGGCAGGTTCGCCTTTGCGGCTACGGCGCGGAACTCCCCCACGTAGTCCAGAAAAGGGCGCGACCCCTGACACGTGTCAAACAGCTTGTCCGCCCACTGGCTACTGGACAAGGGAGCCTGTTCCACGGCCGGACCTGGGCCGGAGGCTTCCCCAGCCACCACCGGCTTGCTCCACACCGGTGGCATGACCACCATGACCATGTCAGGCGAGGCGTGGGAATGGACCCAGATGCAGAGTGCGGGGAAAAACGCAAACTCCAAAATGGGGAGAACAAAAGACTTTAATCCGAAAAGGGGAACCAAGGGAACAGAAAGCCTCGCAGGGCGGTTTTAACAAATACAAAGAAAAAACCCTCAAAAATGCAGGAAAACAAAAACACAAAAATATCAAAAACGTAGGGAACAGAGCGGGCAAGGAACAGGCAACAGGCAACGAGCAGGCAAGGAACAGGCAACAGGCAGGCAAGGAACATGTAACAAAAGATAAGCGACAAAAGGCAAGCAAGGGGCAGGCAACACGCAAGCAAGGATCCAGCACCTGAGTCAGGGAAAAGGGAGACTTAAATAGACACGACGCAGACGAGACACAGGAGGGCACAATGAACAATCAGGCCACAGAGAGGGAAGGGAACACGAGACAATAAGCAACCAATAATGAGATAATTGGAAACAATAAAACAATTAACAGGACACAAAGCAGAGGTGCCGCCATCTGGCGGCCCAACCAGGGATAACAGGGGGAAGACACGGAACCCTGACATTATTTTGAATTCACACCACTTGAAGATAGTGTTAATATATATATTTAATTTAATATCATCTTTTACATTTTTTTATCTATCAAAAAGTTCTTTGTGTGTTTATTTTTATTTGTTTGCTTATAAGTTAAATGTTCTCAAATATAGAAACTTTGATAAAATATAAGTTTTTCAAATTGATTTGAAAATGTTGCAATTTTTGACAAAATATCGGTCAGAACATCGGTAATCGGTGAGCTAGGACTCTCCAAAATCGGGATCGGCATCGGACCCAAAAATCTGGCATCGGTCGGGCTCTAGTCTATATATAGCCAAAGTCAAAGGATATAAATTTATTTTGAGCCATAAACAAACATTTACAATCGTTGAAAGTAAATTATTTCAAAGAATTCCCAGATTGTCATGTGTGGGGGTGTGTTGTTGCAAATGAGACTGCAGGAGGTGCTAGGTAAATGGAAAACAAGTGCGACAATGGTTGCGCTTAGAAGCGACGTATTCAGCATAGTTGTCCTACTAATAAAGCTAGAACACAGAGTTTGTGTTTTCATCTCATTGTTTGATGCCAGTTGCACTGAAAGTATGAGTTGACCGACGTCATGGCTGCTAGGGGATTGCACCAACAAGTTGAAGAGGTTCTGAGCAAAAATAATAGGATTATCCTACATGGCCTTACAACAGGTAACTTCTGCTTCAATGTCCATGATGGTTACTAAAATGTGTCAAATGCACAAACGCAGACAGGCACAAACTGACACACGCACAGACACGAACGTACACACAAACGGAAGCACTCATACACAAACACACACAAGCAATCCTATACACACATACGCACAATCAGTGAGGCACACAAGCTGACACACACAAATGCGCGCACAAGAACGCATAGACAGGAACAAATGTACACACATACACACAGACTGACACATACACCTGCGCACACAAACGCACAAAAATACAAACGCGCCACAAACACACACAGACACTCAAAAGCACGTATAAAACAAACGTACACACGCGCGCACACCCACAAACGCACATGCACACTAACGGACACACACAATCGTTCAAACAAACAAAAACCCACACACAAAATTGTGTACAAACACAAATGCATGCACACACACAAAAGCACCAGCCCTCAGGCACACATCTCCCACGCCCCATACAACTCCCTAGCCCGCCCACCCATCCACCCCCACGCACCCCTCATCCCCCCCCCCCCCCCCCCACTTCCCCACCCCCCCCCCCAAGCACCCCCGAAAAGAAGAGAACCCAAACCTATTTCTGTCCAAAAACATTTTATTAGTTTTCTTTGACAGTAGTTGGCAATTCTGTGAAAAAACTAGGCAACTCCTGTGATGATAGATCCAAGAACTGAGAGGTGTGTGGGTTTGGTGTGTGAATCACACAGGTATCACATTCCAGCAACCCATCAGTCATCGTCCACAGTGGGAGTAATGGTCACACCCCTCCGGATCTGGCCCCAGCCAATCAGACTGCAGAGGAGGAAAAAAGTCAGCTGATTAGGAACTGGCCTAGACTTTCAATCTTAAGAAAATCCCTACCCATTTCATTCAGTAGCTCGTGCCTATGGAAATTACACCACAACATAAGGGTTAAACAATTTTTCTTGTAGCCTTTCAGTCTTGAGCAAACAACAGCAAGCAAAGCAGTAAAAGGTGAAAGCAATACTGACTAAACTGTAGCCAACCTATTTTTCTTATATTCAGCCAAAGTCTAGAACAGGACACTACTCAAGCTGAACTGTTAATCTTAAAATTCAATACAAATCAGCAGATCAAAACTGCTTCATCACTGTGAGGTTATAGAAAGCAAATCAACACAACGATCAATCAGAATCAAGGACTTACAGTTGTCAGTATCATGGCATTATTAGTCTGACTCATAGGATATAGACTGTGGGTATAACCCTGCCATTGGCCAAATATTTCAGTCGGAATTCTCCTCCCCTATCTGCGTGTTACCGTTTTTGCAAGGGCATAGTCGCTGCCATAGGCATATACGTCTATGGTCGCTACATCCTGGGCTTAGCGCCGCCCAAGACCATTGTAATTGGTTTAAAGAAATACAAACAAGTCAGTGTTTTTTCCCCTATACCGGAATGATAATGGGTTGAGCCAGACCTTCCTCCAGCGCTGGCACAGCGCTCAAACAAAGTGTGGAGATAGGTCTGGCTATGCACCTTGTCATGGAATGAAACCATGACCTGTGGACATTTATAGTTTTAAGCATGCTCACATGGTTGAATGCATTTAAAACCCCCATTCATGTTCTTTTAATTGTGCGCAACTTAACATCCATATAAAGTAACGTGAAGGAAGGAGGGAAAAATGTACTTACCATTGTTTGTGTGTTATGAAGGTGAATTGTAAATGAATGTGAACGGAAATATATGGTAAAAACGGAAAAGAAACAATATTCGTTTTACCGCGAATTTAAAGTACTTTTTAAATGGCCGCAATTTCTGTGAACTGAAACTAGTAGCAGTACACTTGTTTGTAGTAAATTACTCGTATTTGCTGGACAAAAGTGAAATTATTCAAGGTAAAAGGTGACATTCATATTAAACATTGTTTTATTTTGTATTATATTAAAAGCTAGCAAACGCCAACCAAACCTGCAGCCGGTTTTGCTGGAAGCCTTCCAAGGAAGCGCGGGCCATACCACAAAGGCTTTTTCATGGGGGTGTTTGGGACACGTGTGGAATACAAAAAGTGGGAGGATGCATGCATTTACTTTTGTTTTCTGTAATTATTCTCATTCATTTTTTTATGGATAGTATTTATTTATGGTTTGTTCTTGAAATGTATAGGTAAAATAAGAAATAATGATAAAGGAAAGAAACTTAATTTTTTTGTAATAGAATTGCCAGGGGAGCGGCTTGGGCTATATACGCCAAAGGAAAAGTCCTCCTGGGGTGATTATGTTCTGTGTGTGCTGAGTTGTCATGCTACCCACGCAGCTTATTCAAACGAGTAGGGCCTACTAGGTGTAGCCTACTGTTATTTTGTTTACTCGTTTTTGTTTTGTTTGTGGTATTTGTTGTATATATATTTTGTCGTGTCGTCACCTGTACATATTTTGCACCGGTTCTGGGTTCGAAGCACGTCTCCTGTAAATAAACCTGGGTGAACAGAAGTTTTTGTCTCCTGCCACTCTTTTGCTGCTCCAACCGCCGCCGGACTCCCTCACACACCTGCTTGCACTTCTTACATTCTGAGAACCCATCAATGAGTGAACTAAAACACTTCCACAGAGTCAATCTGATTGGTGAACTAGACAACATCACACAGCCATGAGTACGTTTTTGGAATCTGCAGCACTGAATAGATAAGCATTCTGTCTTACTTAGTGGCGCTAAGAGTCTTACTGTATCACTTGAACTTTAACAATGAAAATACAAAGCAGAGTGAAAAGTGTAAACTTGGTTTTTTAATCGCAATAAAACCTGACTTGACTCGCAATTTGTATGTCTTTGACCTGACCCATGGATTTATAGAAGGCTTTAAGACCATCTTTCATTTGCATCATGCAGTTTACCTGTATACAATGAGTTCTATAATGTTTGGGACAAATTTTTTTTTTCCTGATTTGGCTCTGCGCTTCATATTTTCAGATTTGCAATCAAAAAATGCATATGTCGTTAAAGTTCAGATTGTCAGCTTTTATTAAAGGACATTTGAATGCAGTTTTAACTTCACAATGTAGAAATAAAAGCTTTTTTGTACATAGCCCTCACTTAAGGACGCCATAATGTTTGGGACAAATTATATATAAAAAATTTTTTTAAAAATGTTTATTTTTTAAATTTATATATATATATATATATATATATATATATATATATATATATATAAAACACGGGTTTCTGATTAGTCAGGTGTGTTCAATTGCTTCTTTAGTGCAGGTATAAGAGAACTTTCAGTATCTAGTCTTGCTTCTACGCTTTTGATTGCCTTTGGAGTCTGTTACTGGTGTTTGCCAGCATAAAGACCAGAGTTGTACCCATGAAAGTCAAGGAAGCCATTATGAGGCTGAGGAATATGAAAAAAAACTAGAAGTCAACTGATATTTCTGATTGACAGATATCAGGCTGATATTTGCATTTCGTACCATACTGGAATCTGGTGCTAAGGGCTCCGATATGCCTTTTTTTTCCATTTTTTTGTACACTTCAGGTGCTCCCCTCTACCTTCAATATTATGCTTATTCCCTCTCCCCATGATGACCCCAATCCATGTGACCTGGAACATATCAAGAAATTTGGAAGACAACTGGATGCATGATAAACTGACCAAAAGTATCTGGACACCCCTTGGTCTGGTGCTGTTTTTCATGGTTTGGGCT
Source organism: Anguilla japonica (assembly GCA_025169545.1). Lineage (NCBI taxonomy): Eukaryota > Metazoa > Chordata > Actinopteri > Anguilliformes > Anguillidae > Anguilla > Anguilla japonica. The sequence continues at coordinate 45,453,269 of CM045886.1, forward strand.
AGGCCCCTTAGCTCCAGTGAAGACAAATCTTAACCCCTTTGCGCACATGCCAAATCTGGCCCATTTAGGAGGTACCCTATTTAAAGCTTTATAACTCCAGATGTGAGCATCACAGAGACATGGAAAAATGGCTTAAATGAAGCAAGATATTTGTACCATTTACAAAACTAACTTAGATTGGTTTATTCTCATAATTTAGGAGGAAATAAAATCAACTGTTTTGACTCAAGAAACTCACTGTTGCACCATTTTCAAGTAGGAATTACAAGCTTTCCATCGGTACAGTGGCCTAAAATATCCAAAATCTCTCCAAAAATGAATAAAATGCTTTTTGTCCATTATAAAGCATATACATGTGCCCCTTCTGAAGGTTTAAGGTGAAACATTGATATCAGATAGAGTGATAATATTTTTGCATTATTTATCAGGGGTCCAAGCAGCGAAGCTGGTGGAACCCTACTGTATCTGTTAGGATTATTTGGAGTCCAAGCAGCAAAGCTGGTGGAACCCTATTGTATCTGTTAGGATTATTATTAGGGGTCCAAGCAGCGAAGGTGCTGGAGCCCTATTGTATTTGTTAGGATTATTATTCTTATTTTTCTCCGCTAAAAGTGTCTGAGGCTCAGCAACCATAAGTCCTACAGCAACCAAATTTGGTATGGCCCCTCACTACTCAGGCACAACAAATCACCTATGTCGGCCAGATATAACATGCTTAAAAGGCTTCAAGCGTTATAACATGCTTAAAAGGCCATAACTCCCACACCATAAATCAGATGAACACAAAACTTCATCGACCTATGCACCTATGTGCTCTACAACTTTGCTATTGGGACCACCTTTGTCCGCCATATTGTTTGCCCACCATTTTGACTTTTTAGTTGGGGCGGGGAAGCTTTCTCCGCTAAAATGTCTGAGGCTCAGCAACCATAAGTTGTAGACCAACCAAATTTGGTAGGTGGGTTGCTATGGCCCCACACTACTCAGGCACTACAAATCACCTATGTCGACCAGATGGTGGCACTATAACAAAGGGTCATACTTTTAAAGGCCATAACTGCCACACCATAAGTCCGTTCAACACAAAACTTCATCGACCGATGCATCTGAATGTGCTCTACAACTTTGCTATTGGGACCACATTTGTCTGCCATATTGTTTGCCCGCCATTTGGACTTATTATTAGTTGCGGCGCGGAAGCGCTGCAGCTGTACATCTAAAGTGTTACGACATCTAGTAAACTTCTTTACGGCAGGCGGCTAGAACACACACATGGCGACGCAACTAAGTAATCCGACACTGTAGGGTCTCATTTTTATCAGTGAGGGGAGGGTCTGAACCAGAGGGTCTGAACGTCAGGGAAGCAATGGAAGACAGTGCCAGCCAGAGTGAATGCTAGGCTACTAAAATTTTGTTAGTAAAAGCTTTTTGAGAGGATGAATCATTACTTTTTTTTGGCATGGATCCATTTGAAGACAATATCGGGTGAGTTCGTTTAGTCTTTGAATCCGTCATTATGCTGAGAGAAATCATATTCCGTAGCAACAAGATAAACCCGACATTAGCCCTAAAATATGCCAATACAGGAGTGAAAATGCTGCTCACTGAATAACGAAATAAACGAGATAAGGTTTTCAAACATTATACCATGTTATTCAGCCAGTCAATATCTGGGACTAAACATTGAATAAATATACAATCTTACCATTGGTTTTACGCATAGAGATGTCCCTTTTGAGACTGAGTGGTCATATGTTGTCTTGGACAATCCGCTTGTGAAATATACGTGCATTTGTGATGCCTGGGTAGGCTATCTTCAAAAATAGCTGTGCATAATACCACATCTGTTGTGTACGGCGTTGTCGCCCTTTTTAGTACAATTTGGCTTGATTGACAATTCATTTATTCAGTAGGTGAGGGTATAAGCTTTCTGACGATGTCTAATTTTGCTTTTGGAATAGTGTTTTATAGATCAGCGTAACCAAAAATTTTCTTATCACATTCACTTACGCATTCACTCCGTAGTAGCAGTAAAAGATGCTGCACCTAACGAAATGTTGCCAATGATTTTTCACAATTTCTTGGAAAATACTAGTATTATTGAGGCGTAGCTAAGCCATATGTTTGCTGATAGACCTAGCTGACATCGTTTTTATGGATCAAAACAGAAGCGGATAGGACTGTAATTTACTGTCTCTATGGACTGAACACATAAAATTTCATCATTGCTATGCAAGTATTACTGCTCAAAATATTTCGGTTATATACGTTATTTTTAAAATTTAAATAGGTTCGTGGTATTATATAATGTGGATATTTCACACTAATGTAAGCGTTAGTAGTGTAATAGTTTTTGTGATGCATGCAACAGTGAAGACGAGAGTGTTGGAACATTGCCAAAACGTGGTGGACGGTTGAAAATAGTTTTCATATGGTCCCATCCCCATCCGTCATTATGCTGAGAAATAGCTAAACCATTTTTATTGATAGTATTTGAGTTTCTCTGCAAACGTGCGAAGACACGCTGGTATAATAAAACGGTAAATATAGCCTATATAATCCGTTTTGTTCCGTTGCTACCATAATATAACAAACTTTCTTGTGTCAACAGCTGCAGTTTCTCGCTGCAATTACTAATATTGAATATAAACAAAAGACGCAATTTATGCTGTAGACAGCCAATGTCGAAATAAATAATACAGTACTCTGCGCGCAGCACGCATGTAGCAGGAATGGCGAGTTGATATTTCGTTTTTTGTTTCGTTTTTATTCAATGTCGTATTTACTATTTGAAAAATGTATTATAAATCTGTCTCTGAGGCGCTCTGAAATGTGCATTCTCTGCTAAGCTGAGCAATGGATTGGAATATGTGTCTGACGTAGTGTTGCACGGTATACCGAAACTTCAGCACTGTTTCAATACTTAAAGAAAAGAAACTGTTCGGTATTAGAATTTTCCGACATTCGGTAGTTTTGTGTCAAATGTAAAAGCCAGGGAAATGTGTCTCCCACATTACTGATTGAGAGGATGAAAGGTGTAATTTGTCAGAATCTTTGCTAGATGGCAGTAGCAACTAAGGTAGCCAAGTCAGGTGATGTGCGCTTGTGCATTCAACCTCGTTGATACAGCGCAAGCTTCGACTCAGTTCACTTCAGTAGCAATAGGTGTTCCAATTTGGAAATATTTTATTATAGGAAGATGCTGTATTGTTATTAAAATATGCTGTTTTTAGATCTATTTAAAAGTGAAAGACCTGTTTAAAGATTTAGTTTACAATTGTTTAATATATTTTTCTATTGTTTAGTGTTGTAACACTATAGGCCTATGCTTATTAATATGTTGAACAGGCTTCAACTTAAAGGTTGTTATTAAACCAGGTTGTTAATAAACTGTGAATTAGAAAATGAGGTCAACCCTTGTGGACATTACGTTTCTGATCTATTAAGGTAATTTCAGTATCGTTAGGTACCGAGTATCGAATCGGTATCGTTTAAGTTTCAAGTATCGTTTCAGTATCGAGTATCGTGATACTAAACCTGTTATCGGTATCAAAGTCAAAATTCTAGTATCGTGACAACACTAGTCTGACGCCTTTTTTAGATGCGGCGCGGAAGCGCTGCAGCTCTACATACACACCGGGCCATCTAAGTGTTACGACAGAGTAAAGGCAAGCAGCTAGGACGCAACTAAGTAATCCGACTGCATTTCTTAGCACAAAATTGGTCACAAGTCATCAATATTTTATACAATCGTCATGGTATTCAGTAGATATGTTTGGTGAAGAGATATGATCATGAGGACAAAACCATTTTAAAACCGCTCCATAGGGGGCGCAATACTGCCAATGCTTGGACCCCTCCCAACACCGCTTGTGGCTTTAATTTTATGTGGTACAGTACCTAAATGTGTAATCATTAACTCTCCTATGTTTTTATGTACTCTACAGTATGTGATGTTTTCTTGTATGGGGATAGGACGACATTAAAACAATACTCAACCATCCACCACGTTTTGGCAATGTTCCAGTTGAGGTCACATCCGGTGCATTACATTAAACACAAACGCAATTAGCAAACCAAGGAACGTTTACGTTACAGTGTGAAATACTCTCATTATAAAATACCACCAACCTATTTAAAGACACTCAATTTCAAAAATAGCGTATATAACAGAAATATTTTCAGCAGTAACACTTACATTTGGACGATTAAATATTATCTGTGTTCAGTAGATAGGGACAGAGACAGAATGAATGCTGTCATTCCCCAGTTCTAAATCTAACTTAGTTGAGAAAACATATCAGCTAGGTCAATCAGCAAACATATGCCTCAGACATGCTCAGAATTTCTCAAGAACAATATTTTCCTAGAAATTATGAAAGTCATTGATAAAATTTTGCCAGATGCAGTGTCTTTTACTGATACCACAGAATGCGTAATGCAGCTATAATAAGACAACACTTTCGGTTACGCTGAGCTATAAAACAGCTATTCCAAAAGTAAAATTAGACATATTATACATAGTTAGAAAGCTTATTCTGTCACCTATTGGAATGATTAATTGTTGATCAAGCCAGATTGTACTACAAAGGACGACAATACTGTAAAGAACATGTGTGGTATTACGCACAGCTATTTTGGAAGGTACCCAGGCGTCACAAATGAGCGTATATTTCACAAATGGATTGTTGAAGACAATATATGACCACTCCGTGGGACATCGCTACACGTAAAACCAATGGTAAGGTTGTATATTTATTCCATATTTAGTCGCAGATATTGACAGTAGAATGACATGGTATAATTTTTTTTTAATTCCTTGTTTATTTCAGCGTTCACAGCTTTACAGCTGGCATACCTTCGGCTAATGTTCCTTTATCTTGTTGCTACGACGGAATACAAATTTTTTGTGGTAAAAGAATGGGCATTCTCCAGTGTGTCATGTGTGGGGGGGTGTAGTTACAGATGAGACTGCAGGGAGGGCGTGCTTGGTAAATGCACGACCAGCGTGACAATGGTGGCGCTGCGAAACCCCGTATTCAGCATAGTTGTTCTGAATAGTCTACTAATAAAGCTAGGACACCGAGTTTGTGTTTTCAACTCATAATTTGGTTGCAGGAGCACAGAATGTCTGAATTGAGCAATCTAGGCATGCCGGCTTGCCGACCATTCGGGGCATTGCGCTAAGTGGTTAATGCTACAGAATACAATCACTTTCTAGATGATTCTGTACTTCCCCAGGAGAAAGGGGAAGGCCATTTCCTTCCCCACTTTTAGCCTTGTAGTGTAGCATTAATGCATGCTCACAGTTGGCTGTATCTTACTATAAATGATGCTGCCAGTTAGGCAACAAAGTACAATACCACAATTTTGGCCATACAGTATGTTTTTCCCCGCTTTATTACTGGTAATTTCAAATACTACCTAAAATATGAAACTGTGTCAATTAACTGAAATCGTACATAAAAGTATCAAGAGATTACAGACACATTTGCAATAATGAATAGTCTGAAAGCTGCCTGTGACCAACTTGAGTGGCTATTGCGCTGTTAACTTGCACCTGAAGATCACTGCTTGCCAGCTAGGTAACAGGCGGAACATCAAAAACAGTTGCTGAAACCCCTTTACCACTTTAATTCGGTTTGTTCATTTACAAATGTTATCGTGAAATACAGTTAGACATAATGGTCCCATTAGCTGTGTATGGGTTAATGGGACTCCGGAGTCTGGTGAAACTGTGCATCGCTGGCTGTCCCATGTGCTAAAATGACCACTGCTATTAGTCAGCTATGGTTGGCTCATGTTGAGCATGGTGGACATTTTAATATGAGTATCAATACGTACTGTAAACGTTATCACACTGTCTCGCAAGTCACACTTCCAACAGGGTTGGTCCGTGGGGTGACCATCTGAGGCTGAGACTACCACATTATGTGGCCTTCAATTCAAATAATCCCATTTTCAATTTCCAAAACGTTACAGATTTTTGTCTACTTTGAAAAACACGTGTAAATCAGTTTTCATATCAGCCCCATTGCTTTATCTACCAGTAATAATACGAAGTTTGCAGGCCAACCAATGTAAACAACCCACTGCTGTTTTGCCTTAGCCAATAACATTAACATTTACTTTTTTTCCCTGTAATGGGACATTTAAAAATCTAACAATGGCTTTAAGTAAAATAAATTAAAACATTTGATAAAAAAGATTTTCCTATATGCCTCCCTGTAACTGACAGTTATCATATACAAAAAGAAACTGCAGCCCAGGTTACATGCTATTGAGATAGTGTCTGTCCCTAAACCACAATTAAGCCTTGCTAAGAAGCCCATTAGGGGTGTTTGTATGGCTAATCTGCAAAAAATCAGACCGTGTTATTCTACTAATAATGAGGCTGACCAAACTCAGCCGAGCAAAAAACTCAGCTAAAAATTGGATTAATTAATATCAGATGCCCCTAAGGCAACACTTGTACATTAATTACTGATCACCTAGTTGAAATCTTATGTGTAGCTGAAACTTGGCTTAAAACTGATCAATGTATTGCCTTAAATGAATCCACCCCTCCTGGCAACAGCTATACTTACGTTTCCCGTCTGACGGGTCGTGGCGGTGGTGTTGCTGCTGTATATAATTCTTATATAATAATCTTTTCGCTAATTTGAAATCCGCCTTCAAGTGTAACTTTTTTGAAGTGCTTGTTCTCAGTTTTGCACATCCGGACAAAAAAAGCAGTCAGTTTTATCCTTGCAATTGCATACAGGCCACCAGGGCCATACAGTGGCTTTTTACTTGAGTTTGCTGATTTCCTTTCCAGCCTGGTTGTTAATTCAGATAAAGTAGTAATTGTAGGGGACTTCAATATTCACATGGATGAAAGTGAAGGTGATCCTCTCAGATCAGCATTCTTGTCTATCATTGGATCTATGGGCTTCGATCAACATATACATCAGTCCACACATTCTCATAACCATACTCTTGATCTGGTCTTAACTTAAAATAGCAAATATAGCAGTTATGCCTACAAACCCTGTGCTATCAGACCATTATTTAATTACTTTCCAACTTTCACATATCTGTCATGTGTCACCAGATCCTTCATTCTACCTTAGCCGTAAGCTTTCCTCCAGGACTGCAAATGCTTTTATTATTGAGCTCCCAGGCTCATTTGTGCACTGTGGGGATTTTCTTGGCTCCCGCCCAAACGCATACAAAAATGCAAGCATTAGCTCAATTGATCAGCTGACACACAACATAAATTACGTAATTCCCAGAACCCTGGATACTATCGCACCTCTTAAGAAGAGGAAAGTCCGCTATAAGAAATTAGCACCCTGGTACAACGACCATACTCGTGCTCTCAAACAAGCTTCACGCCAACTTGAGCGCAAATGGCGTTCTATTAAATTGCAGATATTCCTCCAGGACTGGAAAGACAGTCTACTAACTTATAAACATGCCCTCTCCACAGCATGTTCCTCATACTTTCCTTTAATAGATGATAATAGAAACAATCCTAGGCACCTGTTTAACACTGTTGCCAGACTGACCAAGAATCAAGTTGATCCATGTGTCTCAATATCATTTAGTAGCAATGACTTTCTGAACTCTTTTTCTCCAATAGATCTCACGGAGTTTAACCCTCTGGGGTCTAAGGGTAAAATGAGGCAGACGGGTGATTGTGCGATGCTCTGACATTTGTGTAAATTTCATCAACTTTATATACAGTGATTCCAAAGTGTTTCATATCTTTGTTTTCAGCACAAACTCAGCTACAATAATATGGCAGCAGTAAGTAGGTCATAATCATGTGTGGATTGTAAACTGCTCTAAAAACACACAAACTGTAAACAGTAGTTTTGAACATGCACAGGAATGTTGTAATAAAACACACTAAACAATTGTGACTAAGAATTTTGGTCACTGAAATGTGTTCATCAAGGTCTTGGGTATCAAAAGATGACAAAATATTTTAGCAAATCTAATGAGAAATATAAAATACATTGCTAAAAGTTAGTGTTGTGACTACTATTTTTCAACACCAGGTGAGAATGGGAGGGCAAATGGCCTTTCTGTAATGAATATGCATTGGGTAGGACGACCTGCCAGCTAAGTAGGCTATTCACACCTGGCCGCATGCCTCCCCACCACTAAGACAAAGACTCAGTGAGCCATTCAGAAGACAGAAACAAAGACATCTTTTGATTTTCAGAACATTTATTGAAGCAAACTATACGCATGGAAGATGAGATGAGACTGGTGTACTCTTCCAACGCTTGCGTGGCCTCTTGGCTAGTGGTGAACTAGGCCGTGTTTCCTGATCAGCATCTCTGTAAATATAAAAACAAAATTGTTAGGAAATGTGACATCAAATCAAACTTTATTTATATAGCACATTTCCTTCAAACACAGATACGTTGCAATACACTACACATATTTACCAATATAATCATAAGAAATATACTTACGCATGAAGTTGATCCTCAGCTGGATCAGTTCGCTGTTCAAAATGACACCGCTCTTCATCAGTGTCGGCTTCCGGACGGACCATTTTCCAAAATTAAACGAAATGTTCACCTCAAAAGAAGTGAATTAGGCGACACTTTGACATTCTATCTCGCTTTCGCAGACTTGGCATTTCTCACATGGACCTTGCATCGCCCCTCCTTTAGTCTCCTTCTATGGAGAGTAATTATAATGTTGTTAACATGTGATATGATATGAAACACTTTGGAATCACTGTATATAAAGTTGATGAAATTTACACAAATGTCAGAGCGTCGCACAATCACCAGTGTGCCTCATTTTACCCTTAGACCCCAGAGGGTTAAACCTGATTAAGTTGTCCAGCTGTCAAAGATCAAAGCCAGTCTTATAGACATAAAGGAATGGATGACCCAAAATTTTATCTTGCTAAACTCCGATAAGACCGAGATAATGGTAGTGGGGCCCAAGTCCCTGAGATGCAAACTATCTGACTATATGCTTAACATTTATGGATCCTCCATTACTTCAAGTGCTGTAATCAAAGATCTTGGTGTTACCTTTGATCCAGATCTTGCATTTGATATACACATTAAAAACATCTCTAGGGTTTCTTTTTATCATTTGAGAAATATCTCAAAAATTTGGAAAATACTGTCCTTACATGATGCAGAAAAGCTAGTTCATGCTTTTGTTACTTCAAGATTAGATTATTGCAATGCTCTTTTGCCTGGATGTGCAAATTTAATTCAAAATGCAGCAACTCGTATTCTCACTAGAACAAGGAGATTCGAGCACATCAGCCCAGTGTTAGCATCGCTTCACTGGTTGCCAGTTAAATTCCGAATAGACGAAAAGATACTACTTCTTACCTTTAAAGCCTTACATGGGCTTGTCCCTTTGTACTTAAATGACGTACTTCTTCCTTCTATTCCCTCACGAACGCTCCATTCGCAGGGTGCAGACCTCCTTGTTATTCCTAGAATAGCTAAAAGTACCATAGGTGGTAGAGCCTTCTCCTATCATGCACCCCTCCTGTGGAACATGTTTGGGGCACAGACACTATCACCTTATTTAAAGCTAGGCTCAAAACATATCTTTTTAGTCTCTCCTATATTTGAGGGGCAGGAGTGGGTGGTGGGTATAGCTATAGTGTCTCTGGTGGACTGAGCGGTTAGTGCTGTCACTGGATCATCATTGGTAGTGCTGTGTTAAGGTGAACCCGTCATGGTCTGGTGATGACCGTCTCAAGCCTGCCCTCATGGCTGCGTTGGCCCCTGCCTCTGTTTCCCTTAGCTATGCTGCCATAGCCTTATTCTGCTGGGGTTTTCCTTATCGCAAGCAGGCACCTCTGTCTCTTCTGCTCTGCTTGCTAATCTACCATTTGAACCCCCTAACAATGTTTTTTTTTTTTTTCCTCGTCTTCCTCAGCTCTGGGCACCTGCCCGGAGCTCTAGCCCAAGTTTGCTGAGCACCCCCCCCGGCCCGGAGCTCCAGCCCCAGACCAGCTAGACCAGCTGGGCACCCCCGCCTCCTGCCACTGTTGATTTTCCATAACAAACCGGTGCCTGCCCGCGGCAGATGGGTTCCCCCTCTGAGTCCGGTTCTGCTCAAGGTTTCTTCCTGTTATCAGTCAGGGAGTTTTTCCTTGCCACTGTTGGGCCACTTAGGCTTACTCTTTTGGGGCTGGTTCTCTGTAAAGCTGCTTTGTGACAAAGCTCCTTTGTTAAAAGCGCTATACAAATAATATTAATTGATATACAGACAAAATTATAATTTTTAGTTCTTAAAATTTGTATTTGAAAAATACAAACGTATTTTGTATTTAATGTATTTTAAATACATAAAAAAAGACTGAATATGTATGTTGTTATTATACAGTGTGTTAATTTTTGATGTTCAAATTCACAAGAATTTTGTGAATCATTTCAAAACATCTAATGCATCTAATTTGTTTATAAAGATTGTAGTAATTCACAAGTTAATTCATTTGGTGCGATTTAACATTTCATGAACTAATTCAAAATTGTAAGTGTGTGATAACCTGTTATACTCCACCACTTTTTCACCCATAATTCCACTTGAGGGCATATGCCCCAATTGTATAGCCTATAACTAGGGAAGGACACCACATTTTTCAAATCTGGTAAGGATTGCATCTAGATTAGCACTATGGAGTAGCCCCAAAAGCAGCTCCATAGCGCTGTAAAGATAGTCTGCTATATCGGGATGGCCCCGCCTTGGCGGGGGCATGCCCCATACCTATACAGCACCGAGAGTTTGGCACTTTTCAGGGTTCCCCACAGAAATAACCACAACAGCCACAGACACTCTGAAACATTTCCAGTTTAAACAACTAGTCTGCTGTGGCCTAGTGGGCAAGGTCACAGTCTTGGGAACATGGGGTCGTAGCTTCAAGCCCAGCTAGGAACACGTTTCTTTAACCTGCTTTTACCCTCACTAATAATTGTCTACTACTTCTCAATTATTGCTTTTGCACCATATCTACCTGCCGTTCACCGAACGTATACACTGCATTATGATGTACCGTCTGCATGTTCAGTTATTAACCGGCTACAATACTGCAAAGCCATATGGATTCAATGGGAGCTCTTCTGTGCTTACTGGCCTGTATTCTTCTTTAAAACCACGGACAGGTTTGCTAATGATATTTAACGCATATTTGCATAGCTATGTCATGGTGCTGCACTAGCAAAGTCACAGACTGGTAAACCTCCGGTTGAAGGACTGAATCCCGCCTCGCCCTCAGGCAGATAATTTCCTCTTTTACACTAACGTTTTCTTACGCTTATTTTTGCTTTACCAAAACTCATCCATGGCCACCCATATGCATTTCATGACGGCAAATGTATTCCTTTTATTAAAAAGTTACACCAGTTCACCACTGTGCCATTTCTACTAACTATATTTCTTCACTTGGCTACCGTACAAAACCTTCTTATCGGCAAACGCCACGTTTCTACATTCATGTTACCTCGCCCTGTTCTCTATCTAGCCACATACAAACAATTACTATGTATGTACGTTCTGCAACTCCCCATTAAAACATTACATTTAAAATCATGACTCACTCATAATTTTAACTACTAGTACTGAACATGACAAAAAGCACATCAGTGCAATAGATTTCACTTACTTAACCCTCCACTTGAACGACTACTGTTTTATGCAGACTGTTATATATACCGTTCCATAAGGAAACTAAAGCCGCGTTTCCACCAAAAGTACCCGGAACTTTTAGTCCCAGGAACTACTTTTCAAGGAACTAAAAGGTTCCTTCAGCCCATTGTTGTCTGCGTTTCCACCGCGGTCTAAAGTCCCGCGAAGATCAGGCAAATTAGCCCACTGACGTATGAAAAAGCGACGTTGTCGATCCATCTGTCCTATGATTTCTTCTGTAACCCAAGCGGCCAAAACCAGACATTCGTTTTTGAAGCTCATTTCCTGGTCTTGTTGTTCCTGGTTGCTCACTAGCGCCACTACGGTTGGCTCCAGTATAGGTGTTTTCATATCCGGTTTTCATATAAGTCTACAGTACAAATGCGGGCAAAATACAAAGTCAATAATTTTTTCTCACGAGTACAAATAGTCACAATATGTGTATTTTATTCGTCTTATGACTGTCCATGGGTCGATTTCATGATTTATTGTGTCATTTGAGCACTGTTATAATATTTGTTGTGGACCAATGAGGTACAGTTTGCGTCACTTCCTGATTACTGCGGAGGACTAAGCTACGGTAGGGGCTACAGTCTATGGTCACTGGGGTGGGAGGTGGTGCCTCTTGGCCTTGACATTGTGGCTCCGACCACGGTCCACCTGTGCGAAGTCAGAAAATGCAGGCATCCCATTTCGTAGTGATTTCATTATGGCGTGTGCTACTTACAGCTGCAGTAGACGACCATAAAATAATCATCCTCTGAAGTTTTTCGGTAGGCGAGTCATTTTTACTATTTCCTTTAGCCTACTTAACCAAATAATTAGTTAGCAGAAAGCGTAATCAGCTTGCTATATTTGGTAGTCCAGTAGCCTATGCTAAAACTTTGCAACTTCCGCTACCAAGCTATTTGACTAGCTAGCTAACCCTAACCGGCAAATATTCAATATGTCAAACGTGTTAGACGGCTTGTCAGTCGTGTACATTCCGTAAATGTCTACCTGGGCCATGCTTCACGCATGTGTCAAAGCTACTATAATCCCGATTTTGGGATAAACATTGCAAAATGTTCAGTTTCACGAAGCGAATTAAGAGTCTTAAGGTTTATTTGCTGAATAACATACAACACACGATGAAATCACACACACACAATTTAACGAAATTAACCATCTTTGTAAGACTGGCATTTAGAAAGGAACATGTTTTTAACATTTAAGAGACCGACAAAAGCATTTAAGACAGTGGTTCCCAGAATCGGTCCTGGGGGCTCCTTGCGTATATTGGCTTTTCTCCATTGGTTTTGATGATTTACAAGAAAAAAAATAGCCTAATAATAATTAGAAATTCAATGTACATTATTTTTGTCTTCATGCAGCAGGTGGAAAACTTGCTGTACAAATTGCATTGTCATATTTACACGCCTGCAGATCAGTTATTAAAATACTTGGTAGATTTGTTAATCACCGCTGACAGTGTTAATTTTTATTCGGTAGAAAGTGACTTGCAAACGATCGGTCAGCTAGCGTCACCCAGCAAGTGAACACCACAAACGGCGATGGAGTAGCTAGTAGCAGTTACTGGCTCATTAACTGACTGTGGCGAAAACCTACGACGATAACTTGCTCGGTTAACAGCAGGTCTACCAGACAGTTATACGAAAATTAGCCTAGTCAAATCACCAGTAGCCTACACATCTCTGAATGATTGACCATCAGTGTAGTCGATGTTCTTCCCCTGTGGTTCATATTGCTAATGCGTGAGCTAACCACGGATAGCCTACCTAGCTCACTGGCAAGCTGATATGCTAGCTAAGCATATTCGTTTTGCTGAGAAACATAAATTAAAGATAACTGAACATAATTGTATTATTAATGTCATACATATAACGTGATTACATGACACAGTACAGTCACGGATGGAAATTAAACTCTGTAAACATTTGATAATGTATTTTAAAACATAACGGCAGACAGTCAGCTAGCCTCAAGTTGGTTCTGCAATCGTTCGTTCAGGTTGATGAGCTTTTCCGCACCAGACTGTCAATCACATTGTAAAAATCACAAGACCGCTTAACTCTATGGTTTTGGCTCCAAATCGACAACATGGCCGCGCCCGCCATTGAGCTTCAAAACGTGTTTTAGAGACCCACGGAGAGGCAATGGGTGACGTCACAGTAGCTTTGTCCATATTTTTTACAGTCTCTGCTGTAACCCCATGCTACCACCGAAGTAGCCTACATTATTTTCTAATAACCGGGACAGCCCGGAGGGGTTTATTCCACTTATACAACGGGTTACCAACAATGACTATATATGGTTACTTTTGTATTTATTGATTTTTATCGATTTAATCACCTGGAATTGAAATATTCTTCTGCAGCCGTTTGGGCATATTTTACCGTTGTCAAGCAAAACTTCGTTGGTAGTTGAACTTGGACCATTGTTATGCAACAAATAGGATATAACAGGCCAATAGTCAGATTGTACCTGTTTTATATACCCTCTCAAACACATTCATTATGTTTTTATGCGAACATTCACTTTCATGTCTTGACATCCGAGGCGACAGAATGCATTCACATTTCCAATATAACTGGCAACAACAGCAGAAAACATGCACACATTGTAAACAATTTGCTGTTTGATTACTTTCTCATCATCAATTCCATATAGGCTAATCGCAAAATGACAAGAATAGAACGAAAACTTGGACTTGCGTGAAAAATTAAATTAGCAGTGGTACGGCCACCGTTTGCTTTCCTTCGAAGTTACTGCTAGCTGAGCAGCGAAGTGTGCCCTCCAGATGCGAACCATGCACCATAAATTAGTCCATAGTCTTCCTGGTCTTTTTGTGGAATTGAAGAATGGCAGAGTAAAATTACGGCAGTCTGAAAAAGCTAAAGGGACGATTACTAGAATTAACCTGTTATTTTACCCTGACAAAAAGTGCAGAAGGTGATTTCCAGTTTGCTTTTACTGTATCACCAATGTGAATTATGCAGAACTACCGCATACCTCACATAACTGTAACAAACGTTTTGAGTCAATTACAACGGGCTAACAAAGAAAATCCGGAAGAAAATATTCAGCAACCGAATTAATCCGCTTGAATGTTTTGGTACGTAATATGCTGTCCCAGCACGAATGCTTAGCATTTTATAAAACAAATACTAAAGCAAGAAAAGAACAGAAGAGCACACGTTATAATTCCAAGACGTTGGCAGGCTATAACCAAAACTAGGCTACTGCGCCGCATAACATACAAGTGTGATTTGAAGTTATTATGATAATAAATTTACCGTTTGCGGCTGCATATTTTTAAACATGGCGGTTGAAATAAAACACTGCAAGTAGCCGACCAATCAGAAATTTTCAGCCCTTGCGCCCCACCCCAAAGGTTCCGGTACTTTTGGAGAGTACTACCCCCCGAGCAGGAACTTTTTTGGGGGTAAAATGAAGCCCCCGGAACTAAATTTAGACCCTAGTTCCTGCGGTCGAAACGCACTGAGTTCCTCAAAAGGTTCCTAGTTCCGGGGTAAAGTTCCTGCGGTGGAAACGCGGCTTAAGCTCGCACATGGTCACTTCATTTACTTCGCACTATAGTCTGTCATCATGTCAACCTTCACCTACATGCCCATTCTGCTAAAAACATATTGTTTCAACTACGCAATTTCATCACTTCTCCTAATTCCCCTCACACTGTTATTTTCTCATATGCAAATCCTGCTGGGACATATGCGTCTGCTCCTATTCTCCACTATCAAGTTTTCCAGTTCTAGCTTAGCAAAACAGCAAAGAGGATTCCTACCTGCAGATAAGCCTATCAAAATGCCTTAATAACCTTACAAACACTAAAAGTGCATCTCCACGAAATAACAGACAACGGAGCAGGACAGAAGGGTACACAAGTTGCAACCTAGGGAGTTCTAATTCTACGGGCTTGCTGATTCTTTTCTCAATCAAGGCTCATTGGATGGCCATCACATCAGTGAGTACATACACTGGCCATATTTCACCTGCGTTTCTGATACGTTTACGCTTACGCCACCGCACCCTTTCTCACAGCCACTATTTTACATATATAGCAAACCAAAACTGCTAAACGGTACACGCTCATCAGACTGTACAAATTCACACAACGATAGCCATAATCCACAGCCGTTTCTTACAGGGTCACTTCGCATTTCTCACTCTCATAATAAAACACTTTGCAAAAAGAAATGATCTCCCATAAAAAAACACGTTTTCAACGTACAAAAATTCCAAGTTACTCACACATACAAGACATACACCGTCTATAACTCATTCATTCAGACTGCCAAAATCCAGGCCTGCCATTAAAAGTATTGATATCAAAATGACACCAAGTTACGGTACTACAAACAATATAGGCTATCTTGCCTCACCGAAATTAAATAAGATGTATTCCAAAGCAATGATACCCAATATTTCCTCTATTCTTTCAAGTCACTTGGCCCTGTGTTTTGTAATCTTACCATTTTACAATGTCATGCAAACTTTGTGTCAGATCAAAGTGTCAAATATTTCCAATTGCCTCATAGAACACATTGAAATTCATGTAGAAATCTGCTGGTCAGTAACTACAGGAAGCATATTTCTCCAGAAAATGTTTACACTTGCTTCTGAACTCAATTTCAGTACATGTACAAGTGATTATATATTTGCTACGTACAATAAATACTGCATGTAAAATACATATTGTACATACATAGACAATTTCTTTATCCCCATGGGGACATTTCCCTCGCAGCATGTTACATTCACATTCACGAACAGACATTTATACCAAGAAACATAATCATTCACGCAACAGAAAGGCTGGCCAGCGACATACATACATACCAATACAAATTGGACATATCGACGCCTATTCAATCAATCTTGACTGTGAGAAAGCCATCCACACATATGTTTGGCCTGTCCATGTACTGCATGCTTATACACACAGGGCCAAGTGACTTGAAAGAATTGAGGAAATATTGGGTATCATTGCTTTGGAATACATCTTATTTAATTTCGGTGAGGCAAGATAGCCTATATTGTTTGTAGTACCGTAACTTGGCGTCATTTTGATATCAATACTTTTAATGGCAGGCCTGGACTGGTCTTGTATGTGTGAGTAACTTGGAATTTTTGTACATTGAAAACGTGTTTTTTATGCGATATCATTTCTTTTTGCAAAGCGTTTTATGATGAGAGTGAGAAATGCGAAGTGACCCTGTAAGAAACGGTTGTGGATTATGGCTATCCTTGTGTGAATTTGTACAGTCTGATGAGCATGTACTGTTTAGCAGTTTCGGTTTGCTATATATGTAAAACAGTGGCTGTGACAAAGGGTGCGGTGGCGTAAGCGTAAACGCAACAGAAACGCAGGTGAAATATGGCCAGTGTATGTACTCACGGATTTGACGGCCATCCAATGAGCCTTGATTGAGAAAAGAATCAGCAAGCCCGTAGAATTAGAGCTGCCTATGTCGCAACTTGTGTACCCTACTGTCCTGCTCCGTTGTCTGTTATTTTGTGGAGATGCACTTTTAGTGTTTGTAAGGTTTATAAGGCATTTTGATAGGCTTATCTGCAGGTGGGATTCCTGTTCGCTGTTTTGCTAAGCTAAAACCGGAAAACTTGATAGTGGAGAATAGGAGCAGGCGCATATGTCCCAGTAGGCTTTGCATATGAGAAAATAACAACAGTGTGAGAGAAATTAGGATGGAATGATGAAATTGCGTAGTTGAAACAATATGTTTTTAGCAGAATGGGCATGTAGGTGAAGGTTGATATGATCACAAACTATAGTGCGGAGTAAATAAAGTGACCATGAGCGAGCTTAGTTTCCTTATCGAATGGTATATATAACAGTCGCTATAAAGAATTAGACGTTGAAGTGGAGGGTTAAGTAACGTGTGAAATCTATTGCACTAATGTGCTTTTCTCATGTTCAGTACTAGTGGTTATACTTATGAGTGAGTCATGATTTTAAATGTAATTTTTTAATGGGGAGTTGCAGAACGTACATACGTAGTAATTGTCTGTATGTGGCTAGATAGAGAACAGGGCGAGGTAACATTAATGTAGAAATGTGGCGTTTGCAGATAAGAAGGTTTTGTACGGTAGCCAAGTGAAGAAATATAGTTAGTAGAAATGGCACAGTGGTGAACTGGTGTAACATTTTAATAAAAGGAATACATTTGCCGTCATGAAATGCATATGGGTGGCCGCGAGTGAGTTTTGGTAAAGCAAAAATAAGCGTAAGAAAACGTTAGTGTAAAAGAGGAAATTATCTGCCTGAGGGCGAGGCGAGATTCAATCCTTCAACCGGAGGTTTACCAGTCTGTGACTTAGTTAGTGCAGCACCATGACATAGCTATGCAATGCGTGAAATATCATTAGCAAACCTGTCCGTGGTTTTAAAGAAGAACACAGGCCTTGCAATATTGTAGCCGGTTAATAACTGAACGTGCAGTGTATACATTCGGTGAACGGCGGGTAGATATGGTGCAAAAGCAATAATTGAGAAGTAGTAGACAATTATTAGTGAGGGTAAAAGCAGGTTAAACAAATGTGTCCCTAGCTGGGCTTGAACCTACAACCCCATGTTCACAAGACTATAACCTTACCCACTAGGCCACAGGCAGATTAGCTGTTTAAACTGGAAATGTTTCAGAGTAAAAAGGTATGGGTATTTTGCGTGTGTATGCAAGTTTTTGATTGGGTCGTGAGGGTGAGGATTTAGCTGATGTCGGTAAAATGTCCAATGGGGAGACATGTTGTTAGTGGGATAGGTGGCAGGAAAAGTAAGAATGAGAAGAAGAAGAAGAAGGAGGAGAAGAAGAAGAAGGAGAAAACGCAAAATCCCCTTAGTTTGGGGCTTTATTGTGTGGACATGTGAAGTTGTTTATGAAATCTGTCTGTTGAAATGGGGTCAGAATGTACAGAATTTAATGTTTTTAAGGGCTGAGTGTCTGGGGCTGTTGTGGTTATTTCTGTGGGGAACCCTGAAAAGTGCCAAACTCTCGGTGCTGTATAGGTATGGGGGCATGCCCCCGCCAAGGCGTAACTTGGCGGGACGGCATACCTGCCATCCTAATTTAATTTTGGTGAGGCAAGATAGCCTATATTGTTTGTAGTACCGTAACTTGGCGTCATTTTGATATCAATACTTTTAATGGCAGGCCTGGATTTTGGCAGTCTGAATGAATGAGTTATAGACGGTGTATGTCTTGTGTGTGTGAGTAACTTGGCATTTTTGTACGTTGAAAACGTGCTTATGAGATTATATGTACTGTATTTATATACATACAAACATACACTACATGGTCAAAAGTATGTGGACATCCGAATGTCACTTCTGTATGTGCTGACTGAACATCTTATTCCAAAACCATGGGCAGTAATATGGAGCTCCTGGACGTCTCCACTTATAAAATACATAACAGCACTTAGAGTTGCCCGGGGCAGCTCTAGCCGGGCAGAAATTTGAAGAACTGACTTATTGGAAAGGTGGCATCCGTGTCATGACTGTGTCACGTTGAAAGTCACCAAATTCTTCAGCATGACCAATTCTAATGCCAGTGTTTGTCTGTGGATAGCACATGGCTGTATGCTTGATTTTATGGAGCTATTAGTAATGTATGTGGCTG
The DNA here is from genome assembly GCA_025169545.1 of Anguilla japonica. Lineage (NCBI taxonomy): Eukaryota > Metazoa > Chordata > Actinopteri > Anguilliformes > Anguillidae > Anguilla > Anguilla japonica. The sequence continues at coordinate 45,472,591 of CM045886.1, forward strand.
AAGTAGCCAAACAGACTAATTAGAAATGGTGTCTACATAATTTTGGCAATGTAGTGTATATATCTGCAAATAAATATTGGCTATTTATCGCCAACTACTTTGGCTGATATTGGCATATTGCTCTTCCTGTTCTGCTAGATATCGGAAAAATTTGAGTCGATCAACCTCTAAAGAAAAAAAAAACCCAGGAGGCCGAACAGGCTTACAAAAATTAACCATTTGGAACATCATTAAGAAGAAAGAGAGCAGTTTATGACAAGAATTCTCACCATAATAAAGAAACACCTGTCTGACCTGGAGGCCAAAAGGAATTGCCCAAGATCCAAAGAATAACCCCCCCCCATGAGTGAAACATGGTGGTGGGGGTACCTTCTGGGCATGTATGGTTGCTATACGTACTGGCTCCCTTGTCGTCGTTGATGATTTCACTGCTTACAATGTCAGCAGAATGAATGGGACAGGTGTTCAGGCGTTTTTCTTCACTGTGGTAAGAATTATTTGGTCATCAACTGTACAGATCTTCCTTGGCCTACTAAGCCCTTCGTAAATACTGAGCTCACCAGTGCTCACTCTCTTATTGATGTTCAAACCAGTTGACTTTCGTAAGCCTAAGTTTTGGCCTATGTGTCTGACCGTTTTCTCAGCCTCATAATGGCTTCCTTGACTTTTATTGGCACAACTCTATTCCTTATGCTGACAAACAGCAATAACAGACTACAAAGGCAATCAAAAGCCTAGAATCAAGACACTATTGTGAAAGCTCTCTTATACTTGCACTAAATAACTAATTGAACACACCTGACTAATCAGAAACACCTGTGAAGCCATTTGTCCCAAACATAATGGAATCCTGTAATGAAGGGACTATGTATAAAAAAAATATGTTATTTATACATAGTGAAACAGAAATGTGCTGAGATACCCTTTAATAAAAGCTGAGAACAGGCACTTTAACCACATATGAATTGTTTGATTACAAATCTAAAATTATGGAGTGCAGAGTAAAATCAAGGGAAAAAAGGGATTTGTCCCAAATATTAGGGAGCTCACTGTATGGTTAATGACCCAACATGTAGGACTGTAGTGTAGGGGTGATTGTGATTTTGGGTGAAGAAGAGAAGGTGTTAGAGATGTGTAGAAGTGGGGGGAGGTTTCAGATGGAGGAGCGTTACTCACCGCCAGTGTTTCTCCACTCTGCGACTCAGTGCAATCTTCTCACCCACCTCTGTGCACACAGGGCTTGTCAGAACAATCTTGGCCAGATCAGCCTTCACCGCGCTGACCCGTCCACCCGTGGACAGGGAGCCAATATTGACCATCAGGACCTCGTTTTTAGACAGTTTCTGCACCTGGATACAACACATTACATTACAATACATTAAAGGCATTTAGCAGATGCTCTTATCCAGAGCGACTTACATAACTTTTACATAGCATTTTTTTAAAACATTGTATCCATTTATACAGCTAGATATATACTGAAGCAATTCAGGTCAAGTACCCTGCTCAAGGGTACAACGGCAGTGTCCTACCAGAGACTGTAAAAAACATGGACAAAGCTACTGTGACGTCACCCATTGACTCTCCGTGGGTCTCTAAAACACGTTTTGAAGCTCAATGGCGGGCGCGGCCATGTTGTCGATTTGGAGCCAAAACCATAGAGTTAAGCGGTCTTGTGATTTTTACAATGTGATTGACAGTCAGGTGCGGAAAAGCCCATTAACCTGAACGAACGATTGCAGAACCAACTTGAGGCTAGCTGACTGTCTGCCGTTATGTTTTAAAATACATTATCAAATGTTTACAGAGTTTAATTTCCATCCGTGACTGTACTGTGTCATGTAATCACGTTATATGTATGACATTAATAATACAATTATGTTCAGTTATCTTCAATTTATGTTTCTCAGCAAAACGAATATGCTTAGCTAGCATATCAGCTTGCCAGTGAGCTAGGCAGGCTATCCGTGGTTAGCTCACGCATTAGCAATATGAACCACAGGGGAAGAACATCGACTACACTGATGGTCAGTCAATCAGAGATGTGTAGGCTACTGGTGATTTGACTAGGCTAATTTTCGTATAACTGTCTGGTAGACCTGCTGTTAACCGAGCAAGTTATCGTCGTAGGTTTTCGCCACAGTCAGTTAATGAGCCAGTAACTGCACTAGCTACTCCATCGCCGTTTGTGGTGTTCACTTGCTGGGTGACGCTAGCTGACCGATCGTTCGCAAGTCACTTTCTACTGAATAAAAATTAACACTGTCAGTGGTGATTTAACAAATCTACCAAGTATTTTAATAACTGATCTGCAGGCGTGTAGCATAAATATGACAACGCACTTTGTACAGCAAGTTTTCCACCTGGTGCATGAAGACAAAAATAATGTACATTGAATTTCTAATTATTATTAGGCTATTATTTTTTTTTTCTTGTAAATCATCAAAACCAATGGAGAAAAGCCAATATACGCAAGGAGCCCCCAGGACCGATTCTGAGAACCACTGTCTTAAATGCTCTTGTCGGTCTCTTAAATGCTAAAAACATGTTCCTTTCTAAATGCCAGTCTTACAAAGATGGTTAATTTCATTAAATTCTGTGTGTGTGTGATTTCATCGTGTGTTGTATGTTATCCAGCAAATAAACCTTAAGACTCTTAATTCGCTTCGTGAAACTGAAAATGTTGCAGTGTTTATCCCAAAATCCGGATTATATTAGCTTTGTCACATGCGTGAAGCATGGCCCAGGTAGACATTTACGGAATGTACACGACTGACAAGCCGTCTAACACGTTTGACATATTGAATATTTGCCGGTTAGGGTTAGCTAGCTAGTCAAATGGCTGTTTTAGCATAGGCTACCGGACTACCAAATATAGCAAGCTGATTACGCTTTCTGCCAACTCATTATTTGGTTAAGTAGGCTAAAGGAAATAGTAAAAATGACTCGGCTACCAAAAATCTTCAGAGGAGGATTATTTTATGGTCGTCTAGTGCAGCTGTAAATAGCACACGCCATAATAAAATCACTACGAAATGAGATGCCTGCATTTTCTGACTTCGCACAGGTGGACCGTGGTCGGATCCGCAATGTCAAGGCCAAGAGGCGCCACCTCCCACCCCAGTGACCATAGACTGTAGCCCCTACTGTAGCTTAGTCCTCTGCAGTAATCAGGAAGTGACGCAAACTGTACCTCATTGGTCCACAACAAATATTATAACAGTGCCCAAATGACACAATAAATCATGAAATCGACCCATGGACAGTCATAAGACGAATAAAATACACATATTGTGACTATTTGTTCTCATGAGAAAAAAATATTGACTTACTATTTTGACCGCATTTGTACCGTAGACTTATATGAAAACACCTATACTGGAGCCAACCGTAGTGGCGCTAGTGAGCAACCAGGAACAACAAGACCAGGAAATGAGCTTCAAAAACGAAGTCCGGTTTTGGCCGCTTGTGTCCTACCCAGGAATCGAACCTATGACCTTTCACAAGCCCAGTTTTTTACCCACTGTGCTACAGTGCTGCCCACACAAAAGAACTAGTTAGAAATCCATTCATAATTTTTTTTGCAGGTGATAACTGCACATTTATGAGTGTACAAAACAATGATATAGCACAACATCACAGAAATATGTTACTGCTGCTGCATTTTATGTCTAACTGCACTGAATACAGCATGTCAAAGTGTGGGAATATTGTTCTCAACCATCATTAAATAGCAAGTTATGCATGGAGGACTGGTGAGATAATGTGATAATTGTCACATGCAATCAAAGAAGGCTAAGGGATGACTGAAACTCAGATGAGAAAAGTCCTTTGGAAAACTGATGAATGGATGAAGGAGCAGAGAGAATTTGCTCAGCTAATTCAGGGTTCCTACTGAAAACTGCCACTTGGCAAGTTAAGTGGTGTGTCACTTCTGAAATACAGGACAGCTCTGAAGTAGTCAAACACACTTATTCTGGAGTAATATAACACATACCCTGACTTTGAGTCACTTGAAAAATAGCTGTTCATATATACATGGGCAAAAAAATTGGCCAAGCCCAAAATGGCAAAATATTAAGCTTTAAATGGTCTTAACAACAAATCATTGGTCAGAAAATTAGTAAGAATTAAACAAATACTCCTGAGACCTCCTGTGCCACCATATGCTCGTTCACTTTAGCAGTGAACTGTTTGGAGAAAAGCTAGAAGGGAAATTCACACTTAGATAGTCTTCTTGTACACAAAGGTAAAATCATGATAATGATTAAAATGTTTTATGTAAAATTCAAACTAACACGTCTGGGTGTACAAAATTTTCCAAAAAAAGCTTCTGGGATGTTTTTTTTCTTAAAAGATTAGTCATTATTTGGTTATCTGCCACACCTGATGCAGCCCATCAAGGTCCTGATAACAAGCTCATAAATGGAACCAGGATTGATAGAGCAGGGAGAGATCTACAGTATGCAGTGTTGTGAGTCCCACGGTAAAGGAGCGAGAAAATCTCCAAAAAAGGAAAAATATCATGCAGGGGTTGCGGTCAGAAACTGCATAGCTGGTCTTCATCATGCCAACTGTAGCTATTCTGAAATTTACAAGACCCTAAAGGCAGAGGAAATCCCTATTTCTCTATCAGCTATTAAGAGAATAGGTCATCGCTTTGAAACAACAGGTAATGTTGCCAGAAAGAAAGGATCCTGAAGGCCCAAAGCCTCATCATGCAGGGATCACCACCTGCTGAAATTTACAGTTCTCAAAGACAAAAAAAAAGCCTACAAAAACCGTCAGCAGAATTCAAGATCTCAGAAAACAACACTTTTGAGAAGAACAATATACCAGAAGGTTATCTAATGCAGGTTTTGTGTCTAGATGATGTTAAAAAGCCATTGCTGTCTCAGAAAAACATCAAAGACAGAATTAAGTTTTTGGCAGAATATGGAAAGTTTGATTCAGAGTGGTTCAGCAGAGTTGTGTGGAATGATAAATAACGATTTGAGTTGCATGGTGATGCTCCAGAGAAGTGTCTTCAAAGATCTGGTGAGAAATACAATGAATGTGAATGCATCTCTACCACAGTTAAACATGGAGGAAGAGGTGTCATGGTAATAATAATAATAATACATTTAATTTGTAATGCACTTTTCATTAGAAATAAATACCAAAGTGCTACAGAGTAAAAATGGTGTGGGGAGCCTTTTCAGCTGCTGGTACTGGTGAGCTGCTTCACTGTGAAAAGTCAATTAATGCTTTGGAATACAGGAGAATATTGCAGAAAGGCTTGCTTCCCACAATTGAAAAGTGGAATACAGGAGAATATTGCAGAAAGGCTTGCTTCCCACAATTGAAAAGTTGTTTTCTAAAGAAGAACGATCAGATGTTATTTTTCAACAAGACAATGCTCCTGCCCACACTGCAAAGACCACCAAAAAGTGGCTTGAGAACAAGTCCATCAGGCTTCGGCCTGGTCAGAGTCCAGATTTGAACCCTATAGAGAATATTTGGTCTCACATTAAACACAAACTAACCGGGAAACATTTTTCAACTACTCAACTATTTGAAGCCATCAACATTGAATGGAACAACATCGACTCTTCATTCTGTAAAAAGCTGTCCGCAAGTTTACCCACAAGGCTTAAACACTTAAAGAAATCAAAGGGAAAAGCTACCCCATACTAAGTTACATTGTCTATTTGTTTAATTCTTGCTAATTTCCTGACCAATGATTTGTTAAGACCATTGAAAGCTTAATATTTTGCCATTTTGGACTTGGCCCATTTTTTTGCCAAGGAGTGTACAGCACATCATTAACATAGAAAAGGCAGAACAGTGGTCTTAGCAGCTCGCTAGAAAAGGCTCACGATAGCATGTGTGTTTGTGTGTCAGAGACAGAAAGAGAAACTTCAAGCATAGGTCTGGATATTATGTGGATTAGCTGGTATGCCCCATTTTATGAGAAAAACCATTTTCACTTGCTAAAACAATGTGTTCACTTGAATGTATCTCCAAAAACAAAACTGCCAGTTCAGGTACATCTTTTTATGTTAGAGAATAGCTTAAAGCCTATGGAGTAACCACATCACAGAGCCATGTGAACATGACAAACCATTGCTTTAGCCTATAATATATAGAAATATCAGCAGCCTATCAGACAGAAATATGCTCAGAGAACTGAAATAAAATGAAATGAAATAAAACTTATTTTATTTTGATGTCATTGCAACCAAATAAACTATATACAACAATAATAAATGATAAAATGAGAATGCATAGACATTACGTTTATACTACAAAAACACAAAAACTAACTTCATAATTAGGGGTCCAAGCAGCGAAGCTGGTGGAACCCTATTGTATCTGTTAGGATTATTATTATTATTATTATTATTATTTTTCTCCGCTAAAAGTGTCTGAGGCTCAGCAACCATAAGTACTAGAGCAACCAAATTCGGCCGGTGGGTTCCTATGGCCCTCCACTACTCAGGCACTAAAAATCACCTATGTCGGCCAGATGGTGGCGCTATAACAAAGGGTTTTGCGTAAAAGGCCATAACTCCCACAACATAAGTTAGATCAACACAAAACTTCATCAACCTATGCATCTGAACGTGCTCTACTACTTTGCCATTGGCACCACCTATGTCCGCCATATTGTTTGCCCGCCATTTAGACTTTTTAGTTGGGGCGTGGAAGTTTTCTCCGCTAAAATGTCTGTGGCTCAGCAACCATAAGTACTAGAGCAACCAAATTCGACAGGTGGATTCCTACGGCCCCCCACTACTCAGGCACTAAAAATCGCCTATGTCGGCCAGATGGTGGCGCTATAACAAAGGGTCGTACTTTTAAAGGCTATAACTGCCACACCGTAAGTCCGATCAACACAAAACTTCATCGACCGATGCATCTGAATGTGCTCTACAACTTTACTATTGGGACCACCTATGTCCGCCATATGGTTTGCCCGCCATTTGGCCGTTTTTATTAGGTGGGGTGCGGAAGAGCTGGATCTCCAAATCTAAACGGTTACGACATCTAGTAAACTTCTTTACGGCAAGCGACATCCATGGCGACGTAAGTAATCCGACACCGTAGGGTCTAGTTTTTATCAGTGAGGGGACGGTCTTGGGGCACTTGGAACGGTAGGATACTGCCCTCTAGGGTTTTAGACACACTTGTTCCTGGTTATGGTTATACACTTTGTTGTAGGTCGCTCTGGATATGAGCGTCTGCCAAATGCCTGTAATGTAATGTAGGCTAATATTCCGTAACAACAAGATAAACCCTACATTTGCCCTAAAATATGCCAATACAGCAGTGAAAACGCTGCTTACTGAATAACGAAATAAACGAGACAAAGTTTTTTTAAATTATACCATCTCATATTACAGTCAATATCTGGGACTAAACATTGAATAAATATACAATCTTACCATTGGTTTTACGCGTAGAGATGTCCCTTTTGCGACTGAGTGATCATATATTGTCTTGGACAATCCGTTTGTGATTCCTGTTGCTTACGGCATTGTCGCCGTTTTTAGTACAATTTGGCTTGATTGACAGTTCATTTATTCAGTAGGTGAGAGTATAAGCTTTCTAACGATGTATAACATGTCTGATTTTGCATTTGGAATAGCGTTTTATAGTTCAGCGTAACGGAATATTTTCTTATCGCATTCACTTGCGCATTCACTGTGGCGTAGCATTAAAGACGATGCACCTAACGAAACGTTGTCAACGATTTTCATAATTTCTTGGAGAGTACTATTATTATTGAGGACTTCGGGGCATAGCTAAGCAATTTCTTTGCTGATAGACTTATCTGACATCGTTTTCTGACGCAAAACAGAAGCAGATAGGACTTTGTCATTGATTTTCTGTCTCTATACTACTAAACACAGATAAAATGTCATGTTGCTATGTAAGTATTACTGCTCAAAATATTTCGGTTACATACGTTATTTTTTAAATTGAGTGTCTTTAAATAGGTTAGTGGTATTATATAATGTGGATATTTCACACTGCGATGTAAGCGTTAGTGTAATAGTTTTTGTGACCCATGGAACAGTGATGACGAGAGTGTTGGAACGTTGCTAAAACGTGATGGACGGTTGAAAATTATTTACGTCCCATCTCCATCCGTCATTATGCTGAGAAATAGCTAAACCATTTTTATTGATAGTAATTGAGTTTCTCTGCAAACGCGCGAAAACACGCTGGTATAATAAAACAATGACGGTGAATATAGCCTATATATTTAGTCCGCTTCATTCCGTTGCTACCATAATATAACAAACTTTCTTGTGTCTACAGCTGCAGTTTCTGGCTGCAATTACTATTGAATATTAAACAAAAGACGCAAATGCTGTAGTCTGCCAATGTCTAAATAAATAATAAGGTATTCTTCGCGCAGCACGCATGCTAGCAGTGATGTCGAGTTGATTTTTCGTTTTTTGTTTCGTTTTTTTATGTCGTATTTATTAGGCTATATGAAATATGTATTATCCTATCTGTCTCTGAGGCGCTCTGAAATGTGCATTCTCTGCTAAGCTGACCAATGGATTGGAATATGTGTCTGACGTAGTGTTGCAACGTATACCGAAACTTCAGCACTTATTCGGTACTTAAAATAAAAAGAAAAAAGAAACGGTTCGCTATTAGAATTTTCCGACGTTCGGTAGTTTTGCATCAAATGTAAAAGCCAGGGAACTGTGTCTCCCGCATTACTGATTGAGAGGATGAAAGGTGTAATTTGTCAGAATCTTCGCTAGATGGCAGTACCAACTAAGGTTGTCAAGTGAGGTGACTTGCACTTGTGCACTACTCGTTGGTACAGCGCAAGCTTGGACTCAGTTCACTTCAGTAGCAACAGCTGTTCTAATTTGTAAATATTTTATTATAGGAAGATGCTGTATTGTTATTGAAACATGCAGTTTTTAGCTCTATTTTAAAGTGAAAGACCTGTTTAAAGATAATTTACTTTACTACTGTTTAATTTTTGAAATATATTTAATATAATTTTCTATGGTTTAGTGTTGTAACACTATAGGCCTATGCTTATTGATATGTTGAACAGGCTTCAACTTAAAGGTTGTTAATAAACCAGGTTTTTAATAATCCGTGAATTCGAAAATGAGGTCAACCCTTGTGGACATTACGTTTCTGATCTATTAGGGTAATTTCAGTATCGTTAGGTACCGGGTATTGAATCAGTATCGTTTCAGTATTAATTATCGTGATACTAAACTTGGTATCAGTATCAAAGTCAAAATTTCGGCATCGTGACAACACTAGGGTGACGCCTTTTTTAGTTACAGCATGGAAGCGCTGCAGCTGTTCAAACACGCCAGGTCATATGTGCGTTACGACATCCCATCTAAGTATTATGACATCCCATCTAAGTATTATGACATCCCATCTAAGCATTACGACATAGTAAAGGCCTTTACGGGAAGCGGCCAGGACACATCTATGGCGACGCCACTAAGTCATCTGACAGCGTCTCTTCGTACAAAATTGGCCATAAGTCATCAACATTTTATACAATCATCATGATATTCAGTAGATATGTTGGGTGAAGGCATATAATCACGAGGAAAAATCCATTTTAAAATCGCTCCATAGGGGGCGCGACGGTGCCAATGCTTGGACCCCTCCCAACGCCGCTTGCGGCTTTAATTATGATTATTATTTTTGCCATGAACAGAATGCTTACAAGATATTGAACCAGGTGACAAACAGCCTATAAGTGACATGAAGCCCATTCTAACAAATAGTCTGAAAATAACTGTAGGTTCTTTATTTCCTGCAAAACAATGGTTATATTCCAGTAGTTATAACAGTAAAGAGAATGTAGCCTAAAGCAATGTTTGTATTTTATTACACAAACCGTAAAGCAATACATAAGCTATGGGAATAGCGGTACTCACATTGGATTCACAAGTGTGAGTATTTTGAATCTATGGCTCAGAAGTTGCTATAAGTAGGCAGTTTCTTTCTCATTTCATTACATTTACATTACAGTCATTTAGCAGAGGCTCTTATCCAGAGCGACTTAAACAACTATTTCCAAATTGAAAACGTGTGCAACATTACACCAAAATCCAACATTTCCACTGCAGTTTGAGCACCACGTCGGCCTGTCGTATAAAAGTGTGGCATTGCAAATAGCAATTTTATCCATATAACGAATGTATAAAAAAGAAGTCCAGATGTATTGAATTTCACCACTACCATTACAATTATCGAAAAAACTTACAAGACATGGGTTCTTGCGCAATGATTCAATGGAAATCTGGTTAATGGTGTTTTCTTGTACATGATTTAACTGTAATGCGTAAGAACAAAGTTTGGCATGAGGAGTGCGCAGCGCTTGAAGTAGGCTGGAGCCCACCAGGATGTGGTCCTGGGGCACTTCTCAATTTTCAAAGCCTGGCATCCTAGCTGGGTCTTTTTGCACGCATCTTTATTTATAACAGTACTCACGTAAAGCACCAAATTTCCAGGGTTTCTAGAATTTCTGTGACTTCTGAGAGTGATAAATATTTTCAACATTTGGAAAAGTGGGAACACTTGTACTTTTTAAATCCCAATTCACACATGGTTGCACGAGAATGCGTGAAATGGCCAAACTGCATGACATTCACTCAAGCTCAACGGTGAGAGCTGGCAGCCCTACAGTAAATCAATGGCAACATCCTCTTCATTTTTTCAGAAATGTAACCAGACAAATGGAGTTACAATGACTCGGATACTACAAAAAACAAAACGGTAATTCTAAGCATCTTCATTTCAAGCAACCTATGTTTTTAAAAATTTAAAGGGAATTTCACTTTATAACACTTCTGGGGTCATTTTCACACCTACCCGGGCTTTTTGTGCACACCAGACAGTTTTTAGGCTGCTTGCTTCAATATTTAGATATTTAGTAGGGCTGTCAATCGATTAAAATCTTTAATTGCGATTACTCGCACGATTGTCCAGTTAATCGTGATTAATCGCAAATTAATCACACATTTTTTATCTGTTCAAAATGTACCTTAAAGGGATATTTTTCAAGTGTTTAATACTCTTATCAACATGGGAGTGGACAAATATTCTTGCTTTATGCACATGTATGTTTATTTATTATTGCAAATCAATTAACAACCCCAAAACAATGACAAATATTGTCCAGAACAAAAATGTTCACTAACACATCCCGTTTTTTTTTCAGCATTAACACAAAACGATGGACCTCAATGCATCGCAACAACAGACACATTGTACAAGAGGTACATTGGTCAGCTAAATTTTCTATTACTCAAAGATCATTCCCTGGATCCCTCGCACTTCTAAAGCAAATCACACAAAATAATTGTGTCCAACCTCACATGGGGAAAATAAAGGCTCACAAAAACATCACCTTCTACTATGTGGGATCAAAACAGGATGATACAAAATAAAACAAACAATAAATAAAGTGAGCAGGAAACAGTGGAAAGGGAGTATAATACAGAACTAGGACTCTGTATTAAGATATTGCAGTTAGGCTATACTTCCATTTCTTTGGATACAACAGTTAGACTATACTTCTATTTCTTTGCACCGAGCCAGTTGCTTAAACAGACAAGCCTGTTTCCATTGTCGGACGACAGGGGAGCTCCCTTCTTCGGAACAATATGCCCAGACAATGAGAAACTGCGTTCACGCTGTTTTACTCGAGAAAACATGGATTCCCACAGAAAACACTGCTTTATTTTATTGTTAAAGAGTATATTAAATGAAACTAGTTAGGCTACAGTAGTACTGAAATGTAAATATAGTATCACTGTCAGGTGTTTCGTTATCATTTGCAGCATTTATTTCTGAGCAAAATAACGTTTTCTAGCTAAGCTGGCTAGCGAAAAAAGTTGCTGATGGATATCGTAACTTTCAAATTTCACATATTGCTATAATGAATGGGAAAGAATAAACGATACTAATGCATATCACATAATCACACCACCCACATGAAAATGCATGAAAAGCCTAAAACCACCATTTTTCTTTCTTAGCACGATCTACAAATGCCGCCATTTATCTTAATGTGACGTTACCAATCTGGAAGTCGGAAAAACTCAGAAATGACACTCAAATTTCCGACCTAAAATTCTGAGTTCTACGACCGTTCAGTTGCTTTTTTCACAAGTCGGACCTCGTTTTTCTACTAGTTTCGAGTTGTTTTGAATGCAGCATATGGGTCGGGCAAACGTTCATCATAACAGAACGTGCGTTAAAAAAATTAGTGGCGTTAAAACGAATTTGCATACGCCCACATCAGAAGTCGCGCAATGATATGCATCCTCGAGTTCGACACTAAACTGCCTGGGTCTACTACCTGCATTTGTTAAGGAAAGCAACAAAACAGCGTAAAATATTCACATAACAAAATAACTAATCGAAAAATTAAGGGCGACACATTCATTAGAAGAACAATATCAGTTATGAGAAGCAGGGACGTGTGTTTACAATGAGTCTAACGTGGAGTGTGATGTTGAAGGGGTTTCTATTGGATGGGGGGGGTTTGATTACAGGGGTATATCTAAATACCTAAATATTGAAGCAAGCAACATAAAAACCATCTGGGGTGCACACAAAAGCCTGGGTAGGTGTGAAAATGACCACAGAAGTGTTATAAAGTGAAATTCCCCTTTAACTTTTCGAGTTGAAACATGCTCGGGAATCTCAACGATTAGGTAGCCTACAACAGCCCTGATATTGCTTCATGGTTTCCAACCTAACTTTCCTTCCTAACAGCTGTTTTGCTTCACACAACTGTGAATATGTACGCTACGTTGCCCCTCAGCATTTTTGCTGGAAATGCTGAAGGACAACGCTCTGTCATATTAACCCTAAATACACAAGGGACACTTACAATATGCTCTAGTAAAGACAACTTTTAGTTTATAAAACAAAATTATAGCGATCATGCTTCCTCCATTATAATGTTGAAATGCAATTAATTCAAAGAATGAATTATGATTTAATGCCTTTTTAACATGTCTACTCATTGTTCAACCCACTTAATTAAGGTGACAATGGGCTGAGTGTTGTAAAAATTGTCATGTATAGGCCTACGTGTCGTCAGCTTCAAGTGTTTCCCCAGCCACAGGTGATGTTGTGTTATAAAATAAATTGACTGGTAGATGGGATCATTTACCTATTTTTGGAAGCTAAAATACCATGGAATTACATGCTTACATTATAGCTTAGAATGAATTCACTTGCAGCAAATGGAGAAGAAGCCTGCTGTGCTAATCCTGACGAATCGTCAATACACGTCCCCTTAGCGGCTAATACTATAGCTGGGTGACATCAGACATATTTCCACTAATATAAAAAAAACTCTTCAGGGATAACAAGGAGAATTTTTCTACATAACTAGTAACAGGGTGTTATTTTTATATACGGTAGCAAATATGTTCACACTTTGCTGTCTTTCACGTGAACCCGGTTCATAATAGGTGCTTAAACTCTAAACAGCTAATGTTAAAACATACTTACCTTTGTACCTGTACAGGTATGGCGACAGAATTTACAGCCCTTTTCTAATTTACTCTTTGTTGTAAACATTGTAATCTGGGGAGTTCAAGTAGCCTAAACTGTGAGTGAAAACAGGTGACTTTGCCATCTCTCTTCTATTAACTTCAGTCGCTTCTGCCCTCAACTGGGAGTAAGCAAACCTGCTTTACCAAATGTGGAAGTTGTTTTTGTTTTTGCTTAGAGACTATTGAAATTCCTGGGACGTGAACATAAGACAGATATTTTTGGGGCATATACAGAGGGCTCCAGAATTATTGGCACCCTTGATAAATATGCACAAAAAAAATGCTAAACTAAAAAATAAGTTATTGACATAAGCTTTATTTTCCAACATGTGTAAACTAGTGTGCTTGATTAATGATTCATTGGAATCAACCAAAGTCTTACATTTTTTTAATAAAAAAATATTTCCCCAAAAAACAACTTCCACAATTATTGGCACCCCTGGTTTAATATTTTGTTAAAACACCCCTGGCAATGACGACAGCCATGAGTCTTCCTATAATTTGTGAAAAGGTTAGAGAACACATTTGGAGGGATTTTTGACCATTGCTCCATGTAAAACTTTTCAGAATCATTTACATCTTTGGGTTTGCGCTTATGGCCCCTCCCCCCTCCCCCCCTTCAGTTCAGACAACAGGTTTTTGATGGAATTTAAGTCTGGAGACTGAGATGGCCATCGGAAAACATGGATGTTGATTTCACTTAAGCATTCTGTTTAGATTTTGATGTATGCTTGGAGTCACTGTCCTGCTGGACAATCTACCTATGACTAAGTCCTAGCTTCTTAGCAGAGACAACCAAATTTTCTGCCAGAATTTCCTGGTACTTTGTTGAATTCATTGTGCCATTGATGTAAAATGGTGCCCCAGGACCACTGCCAGCAAAACATCTCCAAAATATCAATGACCCACCTCCCTATTTAACCGTAGGTATGAGGTGCTTCTCCTGTATGCATTCCTTTTTTGCCGCCAAACATGTCGATGGTGTGTATGGCCAAAACGTTCAATTTTGGTCTCATCTGACAATAGCACTCTCTCTTCCAGTCATAATTCCATAATTCCAGGTTTGGCAAGCTCCAGATTCTTGGTTTTGTTTATTGTGCTCAGTAAGGGCTGTCTTTGTGCCACCCTTCCAAAGAGTTAGTTGGTATGGAGGTGCCATTTTATGTTTTTTTTATACTTGTTGACCACAAGAAACAAACCAATCTCTGCAATTCTTAAACAGTGATCCTTGGGTTATTAATGGCCTCCCTCACCATCTTCCTCACCGTCCGTGGGGACACCATGCACTTGCTTCCTCTTCCTGGCAAATTTGCAACCATTCCATATGTTTTACACCTTTTTATTATTGCCCTTACAGTGCTAAGTAGTATGTTTAACCGTTTGTCTTTTTTTGTACCCATTACAGGACTTGTGACGGTAAATTTTCATTGGTCTCTTCTGAGTTGACAGTTATTTGGCTTTTCCCATGCTGATGGATGACAAAGGGATTTTGTATGCTTGTTACCTCATTTTTATTCTCTAGTGAAACTGGAAGTGATGGAATGACAATATAGTTCCTTTAGACTGAGAGGAACTAAATTAAGTAAAATTGTATTGCCAATGTCATTTTGTTTGATTTTACTTCCAATAATTGTTAGGGGTGCCAATAATTATGGCACCTATGGTTTTCAGAAAAGATTTGATTACTTAATAAAAAAACATTGAAGCATGAGAGTAAATGTATTGAAATAAAAGTATATAGTTTTCCCATATGTTTGAACATAACAAAGATTATTATCAGTGTCATTTATTATATGCAGTCTTTCTTCTTCATTTTTATTAAGGGTGCCAATAATTCTGGAGCCCACTGTATAGCCATTTCTGGCAGGCGGCTTTGAGGGTAAATTGTCTTTTAAGACGTAAAAAGTCTAATTAGGTACAACTGGCAGCTCACAATACACAGCTTGTTACTATGGTTGGAACAAAAACCAGCGATCACAGACAGACTCCAGGACCACACTAGAGAAACACTGTGATAAGGTATGCACACATGTAAGTGCAGGTCAAGTGACGCATTTGTTTTGTTTACTTTTTTCCCAGTATGTACTGCCCACCTTGGCTGCTTTCTTGTCACCCTCGGTGCGCACTCCCAGAAGCCTCCGCAGCAGGAAATAAGAGATCTCCAGCTCAGTGAAAATCTCTGGAAGCGCTCCCACTGCTCCCAGCACCTGCCCCACCATGCGGTCTGCCCGGCACAGGGTCGGGTCAATCTTCGTCCCCACACCTGTGACAAAATCACACATCCAAGTCTCTCACACAGTTACAGAACACCCAAACATCACAAATAGTTGACCTAAAGTACCACACCGAAGTCTTAGAGAACCCAATTAACACCCCCTAACATCAGCACACAGATGACCAGTGGTCTAATATGTGGTCTAAATAGTGGTCTAAAATTCACATTCTAACCAAGTTAGAATTTCACCAGGAATTTCCGCATGAACACGAAAGTGAAATTTTATGTTAGTTTTTTTAAGCGTGACTTTATTGCCAACACTTTCTTTTGATTTAAACATACTTTACCTAAAGGTGCAAAATCACTCGGCTATCCTCGTTATTCACATGCTGAAAATAGCCAATGAACAGATGCCATGCAATCCATAAGTATTTGGACAACGACACAATTGTTGTTCATTTGCCTCTGTACTTTAGCACATTGAAATTAAAATGAAACTATCAGAATGAGGTGAAATTGCAGCTGGCCTGCTTCAATTTGAGGGAATATACATTCATATGGGGTTATCAGTGTAAGAATAACAGCCATTTTAATAAACAATCCCCTCCCCCCCCCCCACCAATTTTGGGAGGCTAGAAGTAATTGAACAATTGGCTGTTCAGCTATTCCTTGCCAGCTGTGCCAGAGCACCATCAATTCATGCACAAGATAGCAAACAAAAAGTTAATCCTAGGTACGGCATTTGTAATTGTCGCTGTTGTCTCTCAACATGAGGACCAAAATCTGAATAAATCGATCAGATGCATATCCAAAACATTGGGTGTGTCAAAAAAAGTGTTTGCAATAGCAACAACTTGGGAAAAAAAAAAAATTATTTTTGCTAGCTAGCCACGTTAAGATAAAACCACAACTATAACGTCATTATGAAAGCAAACTAGCTAGCTAACGTTATCAATAACATTACAATATTAAAGCAAACTACATAGCTAGCTAACGTTAGCTAGCTATAAATGAATATAACCAACCAGAGATAGTCTAATAGTTCTTAAAAGGCACTCTATTAGTAAAATATTTGCATTGTCTTGCCTGTAAGCCAGCGGCACAAACTATGGAGTTATCTATGGGTCCCCAAATACGATTTAGAATGAGCTATCACAGCAATCTGACTGACAGTAGGGAGGGTAAAACGGAGCTTTAGAATGTCACCAGTATTTACATTACAATACATTTCTCACAGAAAAGGTAGTTTTTGTCGCCTTTTTTTTTTTTTTTAGTTCATTACAGTGGTGATAGAAGTGACAATAATTAAGTGGTGCTGTGCGGTTAGCCTTTACTGATCGCCGTACAAAGTTAATGTGAAGTAGCTAGCACAATCGGACAGCACTAACCCATAAAAATGTACTTTGAATGATACTTGCTCAATCGAACGGTAAATCTGAAAAACATTTGATTATAGCATTTTGATTATAGTCAGCGGCACCTAAATTTTCTTTCACGCCCTCAATAAACGGCAAAAGTCTCAGTAGAAGATGGAATTAAACCTTTTAAATTCATATATTTTCTGAAACGTTATCGATTCTGCTTGGCCACAGTGAGTGAAACTAGGCAATCTGAGCGTATAGTTTCTAGGTAAATTACGTCAGAATGATTCAGCCTTGTTGTTTGCTACCTAAACTTCACAGCACACTTGTAGCAGGATGGTGTGTCTAGTCCTATTTTTATACGGTCTATAGTCCAGTCAGATTTCTTTACGGGGCATGGAAAGGGGAGTGGTTACTGTACTTGTGACGCACTAAGTCGATAACATTCAACCGGTTGAAAATAGGACGATAAATTTAAAACGCATATTTCTCCAAAAATAAAGAACGGACATATTTAATACTTCACTAATCGTGTTTCTTCAATGCCTCTTGTGCAAATAGCAATAAAACCAAGAAAGTGTGAAAACCACCATGTTACAATTGTTTAATTTTTGAAATATATTATATTTTTCTATTGTTTAGAGTTCTAACACTATAGGCCTATGCTTATTAATATGTTGAACAGGCTTCAACTTAAAGGTTGTTAATAAACCAGGTTAATAAACCCTGAATTTGAAAATGAGGTCAACCCTTGTGGACATTACGTTTCTGAACTATTAATGTAATTTCAGTATCGTTAGGTACCGAGCATCGAATCAGTATCGTTTAAGTTTCAAGTAGGCTATCGTTTCAGTATCGAGTATCGTGATACTAAACCTGGTATCGGTATCGAAGTCAAAGTTTTGGTAGCGTGACAGCACTAGTGGAGACAGTGTTATGGTTTGAGCATGTAATGCTGCCATTGGAACTGGCTCACTTGTCTTCATTGATGATGTCATTGGTGATGGCAAAAGTAGGATGAATACTGCAGTATACAAGCATCTCATCAGCTCAGATCCACATAAAACCTCAAAATTCATTAGATGGCGCTTCACCTTGTAACAGGACAAAGACCCCCCAATTATACTGATTAACCAAGGAGCTTTTCAGGGATAAAAAGTGGAATGTTCTTGACTGGCCAAGTCAATGACATAACCACAATCCAATAAAACATTCTTTGGACTTTCTGAAAGCAAGAGGGAAGATCACCAGGGAAGATACCCAGCATCTGGTGATTTCTATGAGTCGCAGGCACAGTCATCCAGTGCAAAAAATTTGCACAACTAAGTATAATACTCCCTCTCCTTACTCTCCCCTTGCCACCTCTTGCAGGAGCAGGTCTTGAAGATTGTATAAAATAAATACATTAGCCGTCTAGTTTACTAATCCATTGATTGAGGTCCACTGATTGAAGTTTTCATCAAAAACCCCACCCGCAGCAGTCAAACTCGCCCTGTTCCTCCCCTGCCCATGCCTTGATGCTGTGTGGAGCTCCAGATCCATCATTCGGCTCCTCTAAACTGCACTATTCTAACAATACCATTTGGTCGTCTGCTAGCTGTAACCTGCTCATCCCACTTTATTTGCTGTCTACTACTTTACACCAGGCTGGCTAGTAGAGGATGGGCTCCCCCCTCTATAGCCGGGTTCCTTTCAAGGTTTCTTCCCATTGGGGAGTTTTTTCTCACCGTTGTTTGAGGGTTTTCTCCCCACTGGGAGGTCTTTAGCTAATGTAACTGCTATTTGGGGATTCAGGCCAGGTGTTTGCTCTGTCTGCTCTGTCTCTTGCCTTACGACTCTGTAAACTGTCCTTGTGACAGTTCTCTGTAAAAAGCACTATACAAATAAAATTGAATTGAATTGCAACAGTTTTTCAGACAAGAATCGGGGCCTGAAGCCGTACCAATCAGACCTCCAGGGGCAGCGTACTGCAAGTCATTGTGTTCAGCAAACAGAGAAACGATCTTGGAGAAGATGGGTTTGCACATGAGCTTCCCTTCATGGTCCTTCGACACAATACCTGGCCGCACCTCCAACTCCTGCCCCACCTTAGAGAAAGAATGAAAGGAGGAAAGAAAGGTAATTGGACTGAAGCAATCGTACTGGACGTAATGGACAAATACAGAAATACTAAAGGGAGCATTTACGATGGGCCCCATTCTCACCCACTCAGAAAAACTCCCAAAAATGGCAAATCATCTTCCACTATGCAGCACAGCAAATCCTATTCCCCAACTCCCTCATTTTGTTTTTTGATTGACAGTTAATAGCACAAATCCTAAAGACAACTGACACTAGATCCACCACCCCCATTTGCAGTCCATCTTAAACATATAATTCCCACAAGCTCACCTTGAGCACCCCTTTGAGGATACTACCTCCAGCCACACCGCCTTTCAGGTCATCCACCTCACAGCCTGGCTTGTTCACATCAAACGATCGGATCACTGCAACATACATTCAAGTACAGTGGACTCAGAATACTGCAACATACAGTTATACGCAAAGACCAAGGAGATATGGTCACAGTTATTCGACAAGCTGAACATTAAATGCATTATCAATAAAGCACTGTGGTGTCCATCATTTTGCTGAGCCAGGGCTTTAGCTTGCAGCAGTGCAGATGAGAAACTCCACCCAGGACTGAAACCCATAACCCTTCCCTAAAAAACCTCACCTATGAGGCGGGGCTCGGAGGTGAAGTCTCTAATGGGCACAGGGATCTTCTTCACAATGTACTCACACACCACCTCAATGTTGTATTTCAGCTGGGCCGAGATGGGGATAATGGGAGCACCCTCTGCCACAGTGCCTACAAGAGAGATACAACACACTATCATCAAATATTAATCATTTTATATAGATCACTGCACCTCATTCAGCACATATCACTTGCATATCACTACATGCCAATCAGGGCTTACAATCCTTACATATATATCCCATTTTATAAATACAGTGTTTATAATAAACATGTTATAATAAACAAATATTTTGATTGCATTTATTCCCATTTGTTTATGTTCATATTGGTCAGCTCTCGTGTGAAAAACAGTGATTTCTAAACCCCGATATCTCTGCAGTTTAAAAATAAATCCCAATGCCATTTGACATGTAGACTACAATTGTCATGGACTCTACAACTACCAATTTTGGTACAGTTATGCAACGCCATTACTGTGTTGTAGATACCCCTAAAATTTTTTAATAAAAATTGACTCTTTTTGCGCAAACATTACTCAATTTAAACCAAACAGATCCTGACACAAGACCCCTCAGTTCTATCGGTCATTTTGATACAGGGGTGCTTCATATACTTCCATGGCTGTAGACTTCATTAAATTTGAGTAAGACCTCAAAATTCTAAATTTGGATGCCAAAATGTCTATAGACTTAACATGGGGAGACACCATGCTAACTAATAAAATCAGGCTAGCTTCTCCAAGTTTTAATAATTCCATTGTTTCAAAGTTCTAAACGAATGAGAGAGCAACAGGAGACCATTATGTCCTGCAATGTTGTCACAGGCAGGCTGGCAGCAGCAGATAGTAGCAACAGCCTGGAACACTAACTCTGTCCAATGACAAGCACTCAATTTGTGATAACATTTCAGTACAGTGAGGGCAGCCGAAAGAGTCCAGCTAGGTCGGTGTAAATCACCGAAAATTTAGCTGAGCACTCCAGATTGGTCTATTCTGAGGTCCACTCCATTGTCAGGGGTGTGCACATGAGCTAATAGCCACAGCAGCAGACAGTGTTGCCAGATCGAGCATATTCCTTCCCAATTGGGATATTCTTTATGTTATTGTGCAGAGAATACTGGCTTTGGGCAGTTTGTCATAATTTGGGCTATTTTTTGTTATATAGAGTGAGTTTTTTTTATCTTCCTCTTTCAGCTAATCATTTACATTTGTTGGTGCAGTTTGTTTCTCCCCTGCCTATTCCTCAGTTGGTATTCTACCTGGTCTGTCACTGACCTTCAGCAAATGAATGATTTGAACACTGCAGTCCACCAATCCCTGCTTAGAAACACCTGCCTATTAATAACATTAGATACTGTAGCTAACATATCTAGTTTATTGACTGACAATCTAGTTTATTGATTGACAAATAAAAGTTTATTTGACAAATGCACCATCAACAATAAAGCAGACAGGCAGTTGTTAGCTGCCAATAAAATGCTTAACGTTAGCCCGCGAGCATTGCTGTGTAGATGTGCAAAGGGAGCTAGCTGGTGGTGAAACGAGAAAATATAGCTGTAAGAGAAAATGCAGCAGTGATGTTGTAAGCCAAGCACCAAGGGGAAATGCAGAGCACTGCAGTTAGTTTCTTTCTGAAATGTCTAAAAGGTTTTCTAACAATATAGTTGCCTCAAACTGTGCTACAGTTGTATCGCTGGGTGCACTGCATGCTTCAATGGGAAAAGGAAACAAGTAGTATGAAAGTTTCAGTCCTTTCTTCTTCCCAGCCTGGCACATGCACACACATGGACCTTGTGTTGGTGGAGCACCTGGTCATTTGCCCCTTTGGAGCAGAAGTACCCCTTTGAGCTGTTAATTTTTCCTGCATTGTCTGCCACAGATCCTTACCTTTATGCCTGTCCTGTTCTCACCCACATGTGCTCATGTAAAGTGAAATTCAAGTAAAGTACGCTACCCGTAAATGAAAAATACAGGCTGTGGATTATAACGGATATGTTCCCCGAGTTCAAACAAAGTTGGTTAACCCCTTAACGCCCATGCCAAATCTGGCCAATCCTTGCCCATTTAGGGGGTACCCTATTTAAAGCTTTATAACTCCAGATGTGAACACAGAGACTTGAAAAATGGCTTAAATGAAGCAAGACATTTGTACCATTTACAATACTAACTTAGATTAGTTTAAATTCATAATTTTGGAAGAAATAAAGTGCCACAAATGCAAATGTCTAGGCAAAAAATCTAAAATTAATTTGCTCTTTTATTGGGCTATGCATGGTAAATTGTGGTCACACACTCATTCCCTCCCTCATGTTTAGTACGACGCAGGCGCAGGTGGTGCTTCGTTTAGTAGGAGTAGATGAAAGAGGACGCAAGCGCAGGTGGTGCTTTGTTTATTAGGAGTAGGCGAAACGCGAACATGTTAGAGTTACCTAAAGTAATGTTAGGCGATAAAGCTGTGCTTAAAAATGTTGGGCCTTCGAAGTGGTGATTTTGGGAGATGCAGGCAGATAAAGGCGTCGCGCTAGTTGGTGCATACGGATCGCCTACTTTAGTCAACCTAGTTCGCGCGTACGGATGCTATCCTGCACGCATGAGTAGGAGCTAAGGACACAGCTACAACCGCCGATACAGATGTATGGACACATGGAGGAAAACAAATAACATTACGGAGGTGAGGACGTGCCATAGCTAGCTAGCTATATAGTACGGAGGGCAAAACGGAGCTTTAGAATGTCGCCAGCAGTGTATGCGCGTGAGCTTGACAACACATTTCTCATAGAAAAGGTCGTTTGTAGCCTTTTTTAGTTCATTACAATGGTGGTAGAAGTGACATGTAGTAAGTGGTACTGTGCGGTTACCCTTTATTGATCGCCGTACAAGGTTAATGTAAAGTACCTAGCAAAATCTGACAGCATTAACCCATAAAAATGTACTGTGACTGGTACTTGCTCAATTGAACGGTAATTGTGAAAAACATTTGATTATAGTCAGTGGCACTGAAATTTTCTGTCACACCCTCTATGAGTGGCAGAAGTCCTAGAAGAAGATTGAATTACATCTTTTAAAGTTATATACTTTCTGAAACGTTATCAATTCCGCTTGGCCACAGTAAGTGAAACTAGGCAATCTAAGCATATAGTTTCTACGTAAATTACGTCAAAAGGATTCAGCCTTGTTGTTTGCTACCTAAACTTCACAGCACAGTCATTGCCGTTATCATGATTGCAGCATGAAGTGTCTATTTTCAAATTCCATTTAAACATTCACAAATGACCTGGGACTTTGAAGTTATAAGGCAGGATGTATCAAGTCTCCAGTGAAAATATTGACCTGCCTATCAGTCAGAATTCTGACAGAACCAACTGCCATATATGAGCACTGTCTGTCACAGGCCCTTCGAATCGTCCTAACTTTCCCCCCATGTGGTGCCCCTGATTACACGCAGCTATTTTGGAAGGTACCCAGGTGGGTACCTTAGGCGGGAGGTGGGGGGGCTGACACAGGTAGAATGCAGTCTGTGTATCTGAACTAAATTCTAGCAGAAAAGGCATTGCTGTTCAGCCAAAATTTATCGCAGCATCTTATATGATGTCATGGACTGCAAACATTATTTTAAATATCATGCATACCAAGTGTGGTGTTTACTGGATGCAAGGGCACATCAGCAACCATGATTTGAAAATGGCAATTTTGAAGTGGTGCTGAGGCACCACCTACGGTGGTAGGTTCACGAAATGAGATACACTATATACATGGGTCCCTTTTAAATTAGCATTTCCAAAATTTGAACAGAGGCTGGATTTAAAGCAGGTGTTGTCAAATATCTTTTTCCACATTTTTGCATATTCCAGGGTTCATACACTTTTTCACCAATGATTTTCAATGACTTTTCCATGACTTCTCCACAACCTTTAACTGAATTTCCATGACCAAAACAAATGACTATCTCAGCGGGACGATTTAAAATTATTTATTGTAACACTAAGTAAAATTAGGTCTGCATCTGAAACATATGGTGCCTCTCAAAAACAAATAAACACCAGTTTGCAAACACCAATTGCGACCATTTTGGTCGCATATGCGACCGAAATTTTATCTGTGCGACCTCAAAATATAATTGGGAGCATCTGTGCCAGTGCAAATAATTGTTCTGGTGTGACCTTTTTTCTTTTTCTAGTCAAACTTCTCTTTCTCAGTACATTCGCTAGTTAGTACACGGAGTATGTGCCTTGTGAGCTGACGGTGACCCTTCTAACCAATCGTGAGCTTGACATTCTTACCTTTAATGCTGATTTTAAATTGGTTAATATTAGCCTTCAATCACTCCCTTTCGCTGCACTCCACTGTCACGCGACACAGAGAGCTAACGCGTTAACTAATGTTACCTGAAGACAAAAGTTTATGTTCAATTTATTAGCGTTATCGATCGAAAGCTGAAAAGTTGAAGCGAAGGATTACGGAATTTTTTTTTTTGAAATGTTAACTTAGTGTTTTGTGTAGCGACCCGGTTGAAACAGCTAATTTCTCCGATGCAGTTTACTGGCGGTTGATTTAATTAGCGGTATGAATGTGACGAGAAGCGTTTTGTCGTTTGAATGCATAACACGCAATTCCTTGAAGAGTCGACACATTTCAGGCGTGACAGTTTAACTGTTACTTGTAAACCGTACTGTTATATTGTCGTTTTTTACCAATAAAAAATCTACTGCATATATTGTTGGTGCTCCTTACATTTTGGTGAGTGCTTCTAACTTTTTGAAGTTGGGACCACCAGTGCTACCAAGTAAAAAAGTTAATTTTGAGCCCTGATATATTATTGAAGCTGCACTTCCCTAGCATATTGTCGGCACAGTAGGGCCTACGTTTACCAACTGCTACATTAGCAGAAGCGTGCGTGCTGGGCGTGCCTGTAAACAGACTGAGCCAGACCGAATGAACTCACACCAAAATACCGCGAAGGTTACGTGCCAATTTACGTTTTATTACTATGCATAGCCTACTATTTTTATGATTGGATTAATTAGTAATTATATTTGATGCAACTTTAGCTATATTTCCATTACTTTTCCAAAACTTTTCAAAAAATATTATTTTCCATAACTTTTCCAGGGCCTGGAAATTGCATTTTCAATTTCAATGACTTTTCCAGGTTTTTCATGACCGTACGAACCCTGATATTCATATTTGATCATCTGTAAAAATCTAGGACGGAGGGAGGCGTACTCTTCAGGACTGCTTAAGGGAAGCTCTCTGAGGGCTTCTGTGAAATCTGGCCTCATGGAGCCAATGCATAGTAGCATTTTGCAAGAAGCGCCCCCTACAGGGCTACATTGCACTATGAAACGGAGTACCAGTGCATGTTCGTCCACAATATGTCTTTCTATAATACCCTGTAGCATAGTGATATTTTGGCATAAATTTGTGGCCATACACACATTTTGGGCGTGGTCAGGCATTTTCAGCTAAACTGAAATTACAGACGTGTGGCCATCTTTTGAGATATCAAAAATTCCTTCCCAGTTTAACACAGGGCCATGTGCTAGTATGCCAATATCCATTCTATTGAAACCAGTAGTAGGCACAATGAAAATTTAATAATTTTACTAAAGTGGAAATCCTCAGCTAGTGACTGAATTTTGGGGGGCCTTGAGATTAGTTGGCCTGCAAAAATATTAGGAAACCCATCACATTTAAAAAAGAAAATATTCACACCTATAATGTACCTACACTTCACAATCAATTATTTACTGAAACAGTAGTGGTATAAGAATCTAATGCCATGCTTCAAAGGACAGAAAATACTTGCCTGCGCTGTCCCGTATCAATAGTGCCAATAATAAATACAATTGTGCACTCCAAATTGGTGAGAGAGAGGGGAAAAGCATACCATTTTTCCTCTTAAAACTGAAGATATTCTGTTAAACTACTCAGGAAAGATTGACATTGCAGTTTGATATGAACATGACAAGAGCTCAACCATGAGCATGGTACGGGAGGACCCACCCTGCACAAAGGCCAGGATCTGCTCATACTGCTCTTTGGCCTGGCTCTCCTTCACCAGGTCAATCTTATTCTGCAGGATCAGGATGTGTTTCAGCTTCATAATCTCGATGGCTGCCAGGTGTTCTGATGTCTGTGGCTGTGGGCACGACTCGTTCCCCGCTGAGGGGGCATGGGTGAATTGGTTAGACTTCTTCACCCTGTTATATAAACCCTGACCTCTCACACATACATGCTGTCACTAAGCAACACACCACACACCTCTCACTCAGACTGTCACTGTGCAGCACACCACACATCTCTTACTCACAGTTAATGACCAACACACAACACAACTAACTCACACTGTTACTGACTAATACACCACACACCTCTTGCTCACACTGTCACTGACCAGCACACCACACACCTCTCGCTCACACCATCACTAACCAGCATACCATACACCTCTCGTTCACACCATCACTGTCCAGCACACCACATACCTCTTGCTCAAAGTTACTGACCTACGCACAAAACAACTAACTCACACTGTCACTGACTAACACACCACACACCTCTCGCTCACACCATCACTGTCCAGCACACCACACACCTCTTGCTCAAAGTTACTGACCAACACACAAAACAACTA
This sequence comes from Anguilla japonica, assembly GCA_025169545.1. Classification (NCBI taxonomy): domain Eukaryota; kingdom Metazoa; phylum Chordata; class Actinopteri; order Anguilliformes; family Anguillidae; genus Anguilla; species Anguilla japonica. Next base: position 45,499,104 of record CM045886.1, read on the forward strand.
ACTCACACTGTCACTGACTAATACACCACACACCTCACAACATCACTGACCAGCATACCACACTCCTCTCGCTCACACCATCACTGACCAGCACACCACACACCTCTCACTCACACCATCACTGACCAGCACACCACACACCTCTCGCTCACACCATCACTGACCAGCATACCACCACACCTATCACTCACACTGTCAATGAAAGTTTTGGGCCACAAAAACTGTACAATATGACAAAACCATCCATAAAACAATATACAATTGTCTCACGGCTCATTAAGGAGCTCACCAATCAGCAGCAGTGCAGCATCCATAACTGCGGCGCCATTCAACATAGTGGCCATCAGGATGTCGTGACCCGGACAGTCCACAAACGAGACATGCCTAACGAAGAAGTAGAGAGAGGGAGATGAGGAGGAGAAAAGGGGTAGAAAAAGAGAGAGGAAAAGAGAGAGGAAGGGCAATCAGGGTAAAGAGACGATATAGGGGAAGGAAGAACAGATAGGGAGATCTGGATCAGACTGGTGGAACCAGTAGCTTCAGCCAAGATAGCCTCAAAAATTTTCACCCTTAGTTCCTGAAAGAATTATCAAGACTTTCCCAGAAGGTAGTAACCGCAGCCAAAGCACTTTCTTGAGCCCTGGAAACAACAGTGCCCCTACCTGACTAGTTTGAAGTTGCCCTTGGTGCCAGGGATGTCAGTGGGGAACTCGTCAGGCGTGCTGCTGCCGCATGACCTGTAGCACTCGGGGCGTGGGCAGCTGGGGTCATCCAGTTTATACACCTGCAGGACATACATGGTGTGGCAATTCACATACAGGGCATCATTAATACAAGCACGGTGTAGCCAACGACAGATGGGAGGGCCAGGAGTAAAATGGTCGATTTTTGCATGCATTTCAGTACTCAGTACGAAACTAAGCGGTCAAAAAAGTCTGTATTTCAAGCCAGCAAGCCACTCAATTGCGGCAATCATCGCAGTTAATCAAGCAATTACCACTTAAAGCAGGATTTTTCCAAAGCGGGTGCCGTGAAATGTCAAAAATTTAATCAAAAACGAAATAATAAAACTAATACATAATACTAGACTGATCTCCTGGCGTGACATAAATATAGTAGTCTATTTAATCAAATCTTCCAAAACATTTTTTTTTAACATTTTAGCTAGACTAGTGTGGAAATGAAAAGTATTTACAGGGGTGCCTTGGGCCGATAAAGTTTGGGATCCACTTAACTGAAAGCATGAGGAAATTATATCACAATTTTTGCTGACATCACGTTGGACTTCAACAAAACGGCAATAATTTGAAAAGTCAGAAAAAGAAAAATGATTTCAGATGAGCAACCTGCTCTACAGTGTTAAAAAATACTGAGAAGCAAAACAAGATTTTTTTAAACTGTTTGCAGCAGAGGCACAAAAAATGGGCCGTTTCCCACATACAAGTAAAGGAAAAGGTCCAATGCTGTCAATTATGTTGAAAAATATACTCATTGGCAGCTGATTTACAGTCTCTTTTTTCATGTTTTGATGCTGATTTACAAAACCTGCCCCAAATCAGGTTCCAGATGGAAACTGAATTTTCATCAAAACTCATAACCATTACCAGGTAGCTTATCGTAAGAAATATTGTGCTTGTGCCTGTTCGGTTCTCACCCACAAGTGGTCATGAAATGTGAAATGCAAGTAAAGCGTGCTACCCCAGAATAAGAAATACAGGCTACGGACAATAACTGATATCTTTCCTGGGTTCAAACAAAGCTGGTTAAGCAACACACAGACCAGTAAATGCATGCACACTGACAGCTGCTGCGTGTACTTGATTAGTGTTTGTGCAGGCACTGTAGCTCTAGCCTGCATTTAGTCCAACATGTGGCGATGGTGATTATTGAGAATAATTCCCAGATTGGTTTAAGACAGCAAATTGAAGTTGTGATAGTGATGTTATCAATAAGTTATGAACTGCTACCCAAACGGTACTGTCCTGACGAGACATTTTTTTATGATGTAGTCCTTATGGATGATATCTGTTCATTTTTACAAAAATGAATCCGTATAGAAAGTGAGAGATTGGCCCCCTAAATATAGCTTCAAGCAGCGATGTGGGGGGACAAATACCAAGGGTGCTGGAGCACCAGCCAATCTGCCACTCTTTAAGCAGGTTAACTGGGAAACTATTTCATTTCCATGGAAAACATGCATTGTAGGCTGTAAATGCACAAATTACTGCAGAAACCGCAAACTTTTTGAGGCAAAAAAAAAAACTTCCCGGACCCCTGGAATACATCAAAGCAACAATATTCTATATTAATTAGCCTATGAGCATGAAACACTGCCATGTAAAGACCATCACTTTTTTGAAGGACATCGTCTTTACATGGAAGTGTTTTATGAAATGTCAATCTAAACACTGCACCACTGTGAGCCTGTGCATGCTTGTTTAAAAAATGGCTGACTGTCATCCCCTGAAGAACCACCACAATCTGTGGGCATACACATATTTTAGGTGTGGTCAGCCATTTTTGTCTGAATTGAAATTACAGTCCAGTCTTTTGAGATTTTTCAAATTTCCTTTGCAGTTTAACACAGGGACATGCTTTACATGACATGCCGAATGTGGTGAGAATCAGGCAAACATTTAAAAAATTGAAAATGGCGGAAAACTAATAAGGCAGAAACTAGGGGTTCAATGATGTAAGTTTAAAATGAGGTGGTAGACATGAGGAAAGAATTTGGTGGATGTATGGTCAAATGGCATGGCTGTAATAATTCTTTCAAAGTTGCAATTTTGCAGGCGGCACTGTGGCACCACCTACAGTGCCAGTCACAGTTAAAAAGCCTGGCTGCAGCATTCTGAATAATTGGTTTCTCAATTGTTTTCTTAGGCAGACCAGTAAAGAGAGCATTACAATTGTCCAGGCAACTTGATATAAAAGCATATCAATTTTTCTGCATTTTGTTGTGTTAAAAAGGGTCCCACATCAGCTATATTCCTTAAATGAAGTAAAGCAGTCTTGGTCACTGTGCCCATGTGAGGTTTAAAACTTACGTCTGAATATAAAATGACCCCCAGATTTTTCAACTACTGATTTTGCCTGTAGAGCCAGACTGCCCAGCCTAGTTAAAATGGACCACTTTTTGATTTGGGGCCAACTTACAATATTTCAGTCTCATCTTCATTCAATTTCATTAAATTACTGGTCATCCACTCACCAATGGCAGACAAGAATGTATTCAATGCCCTAAGAGCACAGGGGTCATTGGCTCCATTGCCAATCATTGCTGAATTCTGAGTAAACACAGGGGCAGCTGGAGAATAACTGCTTAAATTCAATGACAGTAGAGACAGGCATGTGCTTAATTATTTATTTTGGCCCTTACATCAGATGTGGCGTGACAGAATGGCATAGCGCCACCTTCCTGAATGACTCACCTTTGCATTAGCATAGCCCAGCTTGATGGTAATATTCCTCTCCAGCTCATTCTTGAACCTGACAGTATGCACTCCAGAGATGGCTTTCACTACTGTGGACTTTCCGTGAGCCACATGACCAATAGTGCCTGGATATCAGAGGTTAGAGGTCAAAAGCCATACTTTAAATTGCATAATGAAAATGTTCTCTGCTCCTCTGGGACATACTGCATTCCACTGTCTCATGATGACCGCCAGTAAGTTAGAACAATAACAATTCCAATGTGCGTTACACCAGTGGCAGTTAGGCTAATGTGTCTGAGACCAGAGGGCTACATTTCACACACGTGAAGTGAACAGTTCTTGTTACACTGGGCAGTCAGGCAGGACTGGTCACTCACCAATATTTATTGTAGCCTGTCTGCTAATGATTTCCGGGGAGAGAGGCGTTAGTGTGGTCACATCCTAAGGAAAGAGCAGTAAAAACAAAAATGTCAGAAAGACTGTTCATACAGGAACTGAATCTTGGACAGTCAATGGCTGTGTCCCAATACAAAGTCAGCATTTTCACTATTTTCACAAATTTTCACACTCATCCTTAGTCCTTCGTAGGCATGTCCCAAACCGAAGTCATCAAAAAAAACATCCTTCTAGGGTGCCTTAATTTGGGTTGAATTTGAAGGCAGCGTCTAATGCATCCTTCAGCTGTAAGGCTATTGCACAGGTCTTTGCGATTTCCTCAGACTTCGCACTTCCGTTAAATTAATGGCGGCTCAAGACAATAAAGCGGCGGAGGAGTTCCTTGACAAATGTGAGTATACAGTGAACTCGATTATTTGTTGTACTTATATCTAAAAGAACATTTAATTACTTACTGCACTGGAATAATGTATTTAATGTTTTTAAGCATCTGTGAGCTTTCCCTGAGCTAGCCAGCTAACTTGTTAGACTACTTACCGTCCAATAGAATAAGCTACACGAACGTAACGGTAACTTGGTTATCTATCGGAAAAGGTTAAGTTTTTATTTATTTATAAAGCAAACATGATAATATGGTTAAAAAAGGAAAACATACCTGAACTAGTGGCTAGTTTTGCAGTTGGATGAACGTTAAGCTAATTTTGTTTTCCCTTCAGGGACAAAGCAGGCTACAACAGCCTTTATAAAGGCTCGCGGGGAGTGTGAGAGGCTCTTCACTGGCCAAAAAAAAGCACGCAAATTGGTTGGCTGTAAGTCAACTTCAACTGATAAGCTGTGCATTTTGTGGTGGTACTACCCTTTCTTGCTCTTTATCCTTATTTATATTTTTGCAGGACTGTGTTAGAAAACATCGGCCTGAAGGCTGTTGTTTCACCCCAGCAAGCCCAAAAAAAAATAGGACAAAAAAAATTTTCTTTAAAAATACAAGGTAAGGATTTTTCATTTAGTTTACAGAAAAGATCTATGAAGCAAAAACTAAGCAGTGTACCCAGCATCTCCAAATCTATCCAAAATGTCTAAATTATGCATTGCTGTAAATCACAACATATTCATGTATTTCATTGCAAATCAACTGTTTTGTCTCAAGAAACTCGCTGTTGCATCATTTTCAACTGGGAATTACAAGCTTTCCATCAGTACAGTGGTCTAAAATATCTAGGGGTCCAGAAACGTATCCAAAATCTCTCCAAAAATGAATAAAATGATTTTTGTCCATTATAAAGCATATAAAAGAGCCCCTTATGAAGTTTTAAGATGGAACATTGCTATCAGGTTAAAAAATAATGCAAAAATATTGTCACACAATGCGGTACAGTACCTAAATGTGTAATACTTAACTCTTGTATGTATTTCTATTATCTGTACTCTCGTATGTTTTCTTGTACGGGGATGGGACGACTTAAAAACAATTTAACCGTCCACCACGTTTTGGCAGTGCTCCAACTCTCATGTCATCACTGTTGCATGCTTCACAAAAACTATTACACTACTAACTAACGCTTACATTAGTGTGAAATATCCACATTATATAATAGCCTACTACTAACCCATTTAAAGACACTCAATTTCAAAAATAACGTATAGAACCGAAGTATTTTCAGCAGTAATACTTACATAGCAATGATGTAATCTTATCTGTGTTCAGTAGATAGAGACAGAGACAGGAAATCAATGATATAGCCTAGTTCTATCCGCTCCTGTCTTATACCAGAAAACGATGTCAGCTAGGTATATCAAGAAACATATGGCTTATCTATGCTCAGAAGTTCTCAATAATAGTATTTTCCAAGAAATTCTGAAAAATAGTTGTAGATGAGACTGCAGGGAGGGGGCGTGTTAAATGAACGACCAGAGTGATAATGGTGGCGCTGCGAAACTCTGTATTTGGCATAGTTGTAGTGTATCATCTACTTATGAAACTAAAACAACGCATTTCTGTTTTTACCTCATACTTTGGTTGCAGTAGCACTGAATGTCTGAGTTCAGTAATCTGGGCATGCCGGCGTGCCAACCACTAGGGGGCTTGCGCAAAGGGGTTAAAGGGGAATTGCACTTTATGACACTTCTGTTTCTCATGACTGATATTGTCCTTCTAATGAATGTGTTGCTCTTCATTTTTCGATTAATTATTTCATTTTAAATGTCTAATGTTAGAAACAAAGACCTATTTTTTTTAGCGCAAGTCCACATAATAGTAGTTTCTGGTTTTTTGTTCTTCTTCAATTTCATTTTGCAGCAAAATCGAGAAGAAGCAAAGCAAAACATTCCGTTAACTTAGCGTTGAAATCGAACAAACTAATGTCTGCTAGCTTTTGTTTGATGCAATATCGGTGTAATAATGAGGTACATTGTGCCCGGTTGTTATAATAATATAATAATTTTCATAGTTTTCCACGCGATGCAACTTTGTGCCAGACATGGCTGGACGTAATCAGACACCCCAACATAACAACCGAAGAAGTTCGCAAATGAGGACTAAGGGTATGCAGCGACTACTCTGAAGGCACCGACTACCAAGGCGACCGTCTGAAGCCTGGAGATGTACCCACCGTTTTCCCATCGTTGGTCGAACCGCTCAAGGTAGGTACTATGCGGGCTGGCTAACGCTATCGCGTCTGTCTGTGATACATAGGATGTCTACCAACAGTTGCTGTTTGTCCTGGAAATAGCCTGTGGTTCCTCAATCTTGGCCTGCTCCTGACTCGCTCTCGCACGATCAGCCTGCGAATTAGCCAGCTCCTCTTCTGTGTATTCTGGCTCCAATCGATAGGGCACAACAATCCCATGATCAAAAACAAAATCTCCTTCGTCCTCAGACATTTTCGGTTTCCCTAGCTAGTAGTCATACAACAGTATTTCTACGACCAACCTAATGTTATTGTCTGCAGGTACACCCACATCAGAAGTCGTGCAATGATATGCATCCTCGAGTTCAACACTAAACTGCCTGGGGCTACTTCCTGCATTTGTAAAGGAAAACAACAGAACAGCGTAAAATATTAACATAATGAAATATCTAATCGAAAAATGAAGGACGACACATTCATTAGAAGGACAATATCAGTCATGAGAAGCAGAAGTTTTATAAAGTGCAATTCCCCTTTAAGTTCATCCCCCTGTTTTTCCATGCGTAGCAATTCAATCCAAGATTGAGAGTTTTGATTTGAAAAATACCAGAAAGAAATCCCTTCAAAATAGCCAGGCAGTTACAAGACCTACCACCAAGGTTGTTACCCACTGGAAAAAACAAACTGCATAGGCCACCATTTGCTCCAAGCTGTTTAATGCTGTTGTATTTCTGGTCCAAGGCTGGGCATGCTGGTTTTACAATGGTCAAGCTGATAATGGAAATAATTGTGGTAGACCATCTTTGTCAAACAGGTCACTAATGTGATGGTCATGCTAGAGGAGCTGGTTCCAACATGCTGGTCACCAGCATTAGGCTACTAGCCAACTACTTTTCAAGGAACTAAAAGGTTCCTTCAGCCCATTGTTGTCTGCGTTTCCACCGCGGTCTAAAGTCCCACGAAGATTAGGCAAATTAGCCCACTGACGTATGAAAAAGCAACGTTGTCGACGGACGATTTCTTCTGTAACCCCATGCTACCACCGAAGTAGCCTACATTATTTTCTAATAACCGGGACAGTCCGGAGGGGTTTATTCCACTTATATGCAACGGGTTACCAACAATGACTATATATGGTTGCTTTTGTATTTATTGATTTTTATCGATTTAATCACCTGGAATTGAAATATTCTTCTGCAGCCATTTGGGCATATTTTACCGTTGTCAAGCAAAACTGTCGTTGGTAGTTGAACTTGGACCGTTGTTATGCAACAAATAGGATATAAGAGGCCAATAGTCAGATTGTAACTGTTTTATATATCCTCTCAAACACATTCATTGTTTTTATGCGAACATTCACTTTCATGTCTTGACATCCGAGGCGACAGAATGCATTCACATTTCTAATATAACAAGCAACAACAGCAGAAAACATACATACGTTGTAAACAATTTGCTGTTTGATTACTTTCTCATCGTCAATTCCATATAGGCTAATCGCAAAATGACAAGAATAGAACGAAAACTCGGACTTGCGTGAAAATTTAAATTAGCAGTAGTACAGCCACCGTTTGCTTTCCTTCGAAGTTACTGCTAGCCGAGCAGCGAAGTGTGCCCTCCAGATGCGAACCATGCACCATAAATTAGTCCATAGTCTTCCTGGTCTTTTTGTGGAATTGAAGAATGGCAGAGTAAAATTACGGCAGTCTGAAAAAGCTAAAGGGACGATTACTAGAATTAACCTGTTATTTTACCCTGACAAAAAGTGCGGAAGGTGATTTCCAGTTTGCTTTTACTGTATCACCAATGTGAATTACGCAGAACTACCGCATACTGTATCAAATGTTTTGAGTCAATTACAACGGGCTAACAAAGAAAATCCGGAAGAAAATATTCAGCAACCGAATTAATCAGTTTGAATGTTTTGGTACGTAATATGCTGTCCCAGCACGAATGCTTAGCATTTTATAAAACGAATACTAAAGCAAGAAAAGAACAGAAGAGCACACGTTATAATTCTAAGACGTTGGCAGGCTATAACCAAAACTAGGCTACTGCGCCGCATAACATACAAGTTTGATTTGAAGTTATGAAAATAAATCGGTTTGCGGCTGCAGATTTTTAAACATGGCGGTTGAAATAATACACGTAGTAGTCGACCAATCAGAAATTTTCAGCGCTTGCGCCCCACCCTAAAGGTTCCAGTACTTTTGGAAAGTACTACCCCCCGAGCAGGAACTTTTTTGGGGGTAAAATAAAGCCCCCGGAACTAAATTTAGACCCTAGTTCCTGCGGTCGAAACGCAGCTATTACCACTTTCACGGAGCTATGTTGCTTTTACATCAGGGTTCTGTAATATTACCAAAAATATATTAAATTTAATAGTAGTAAGCCAGATTTCTGTGGAGAACCAGCATACTACCAGCTAACCAGAGAACTAGACCACATGAGCAAGCTTGTTTTCAGGTTACAAATTAATGTTAGTTAACCAAACAAGCCTGACCAGGTACTACCAACAGTAATTCAAACCTTTGAATCTGTCATTTTTACAGTGGTCACGCCATCCGCACTTTGAAAAAGATAGGTCAAGCTATCTACACCAAACTATTTTGTGCACGGTCTTCATTGGTCTTTACGGTAACCCAATTGTGACGCCAATCTACAAATAAAGTTACTACTTGCGCTTTCAATACTCAAATAAATGAATGAATGAATGAATACATATTAAAACATAGGCTACTCCAAATCGGGGTATTAAATACACCAAAACGGCAACTGCGTAAAATTCATGCCGTTTTTTTTAAATTCCATAAAATAGTCAAATAGTTTGGAAAAAACTCAACTAGATTTTTAAAGTCCTGCCTCCAAGAGATTCATGCAAATGTGTTTGTGTATTTTTTTTTTTGGGGGGGACTCAGCAATTATGGGATGATAAAATCCTCCAAGATGGTCATTAATTTCTATACATACCATTTTTAAAAATTCAATGAACTTATGAAATCAAACTGTTTTCTGCAAAGTCCAATATATTCTTTAAGAACACCTTCCCAGGTATTTATGCAATGGAATCCATGCATTTTTACGGTAGGAATTTGGAATTATGGGAAGGCAAAATCCTCCAAAATGCCTGAAATTCTATAGTGCTCATTGAAAATTCTATAAAATAATTAAATCAAACCGTTTTCAGAAAACTTCAATACATTCTTGAAGATCTTCCCAGGTATTCACGCCAAGGATTCTGGGCATTTTTACAGTAAGAATTTGTAATGATGGGGCGACAAAATGGTCCAACATGGCCATTCGATTCCATAGATAATACTAATTAAAAATTCTATAAAATAATTAAATCAAATTGTTTTCAGCAAACTCCAATATATTCTTGAAGACCACCTTGTCAGGTATTCATGCAATGAAACTGTAGAAGTTTGGAATTATGGGATGGCATTTGGCATTATTTCCTTCAAAACACCCATAATGTTTGAAGAACCTATCTCTAGGATCAGATTTATAGAGACAAATATATAAAAATATAATTTATGTATCTGAGTGCATGAAACACTGTATGATTATATGAGTCTGTATAATCCTGTAAATTTAATTTTCAGATAATCCATCTTTTTATTAGACATTAAACCAGGTCATTTCACCGTGCAGATCAAAGGATCTGTGACATGACCATCACCAGTGTCATCATTTTCATCATCACCTTCATCAGCATCATCATCAGTGTCATCCTCATCAATGGATGAGGTTTTCTGTATTAGAGTTTGCAGAAAACAATATGATTTCGTTATTTTATTCGTTTTTAATAAGCACCATCCATAGAACTGAATGGCCATTTAAGGAATTTGTCATCACAATTTCAAATTCCTACATTAGAGTTCGCTGAAAGCAGTTTGATTGAAATATTTTATTGAATTTTAAATAATGCCACGTATAGGCTAGGATTCAATCGCCATTTTGGAGGTTGTTGCCATTTCACATTTCCAAACTGCTACAGTAAAAACTCACAGAATCCATTGCATGAATACTTGGGAAGGTCTCCTTCCAGAATGTAACAGAGTCAGTAGAAAACAGTTTATGTTATTCTATGGAATTTTTAATAAGAACCATCTATAAAATTGAACAGCCATTTTGGAGGAACCCATAATTCCAAATTCCTACAGTAAAAATGTGCAGAATCCATGACATGAATAGCTGGGAAGGTGGTCTTCAGGAATTTATTGGAGTTTGCTGAAAACGGCTTGGTTTAATTTTTTTTTTTTTTTTTTTTTTTTTTTTTAACTGAATTTAGCAAAACTGTTTGATTAGATTATTTTATGGAATTTTTTTTTTTTTTTTTTTTTTTTAATGGCATGAAGTTAACGCAATTGCCATTTTGGAGTATTTCATACTCCATTCCGGTGTTTCATTAATTATTCATTTATTATTTATTTTTAGTAGCATTGAAAGCACAAGTGTGTATGATAACTTTATCTGCGGTAGATTTGCTTCACAATCGGGTTATCGTAAAGAGCGATGCCGATGAAGACCGCGTACAAAATTCTTCAGTGCGGATAGCCGATGGCGTGCTGATAATATGATCACGTCTAATAAAACATTACAGATAGCGTAACGTAAAGTCTGGCTAAATATTTCACAACTAGTACTACTAGTAGTAGTACCCACAGCGACATTTATTTGCTACAACTAGGCTATCACTATTCGCTAGCTAGCAACGTTAATTAATGTTGGCTAACATTAACAAACTTAGCGTCATTCCGCTCCTACCGATAATAAGCCTAAGAGCACGAGTTAGCTACATATTTTAACAGAACTAGCTAGCTAGCAATATTCGCAAATAAGTTGCCTATTTAATGCCAATTAACATCAAACGGAACAAATGACCATTTATTTAATCTGATTCCGAACATCTCATTGAATCACCATGCCCACGCCGTCCATGTTGCATCAGTGCTAGGTCGACTCGCCTCCGGTTTTCTCTGAAATGTCTCAGCAAAAACAACCTTACCGCCCCAAAAACATTAACCCGATGCTCAATTTCATTTAATGCTCAGTTTTTTAAAATTAAAATGAATACTCACTAATGTATTTAGATCTTGTCGAGAGAGATGGGGCTGGCCCAGCGTAACTCCTGACTCGTCACCCGCCATCTTGAGTGAAAAAGAATATTGTATTCCAAGGCAATTGCCTGAATGGTTATATCTCAGAAATGTTTTTTAATATATATATATATATATAGGCCTATGTTTGTTTATTTCATTTGGATGTTTTTACACACTTTTATGTATGATTATTCAGTCGAATTAAATATTAAACATTGACATTTGTGATTAAAATGAATAAGTGTAATAAGGCCTTTACCACAGCGGAATCGGTTACCAGAAGTGTTCGTCGAAGTGTTCGTATCACCTCTTCCGGTTTTTGCTAGCGGCGTCAAAGAGATTCGAATCTCTTTGGCGGCGTGTTCAACATTCTTCTTCTTCTTCTTCTTCTTCTTCTTCTTCTTCTTCCTCTTCAGTGTTGTTTACCGGCAGTTTGCATCCTTGAAAGTTGCATTACTGCCATCTTTCGGAGTAAGTTAACTCCTACAGTTTATTGGCTGTCATACTTTCATTAACAGTCCTGTTCCCCGAAGATAGTTAAAAAAACATCTCCTCCCCTGCCCACTAGCACCACACTCCAGTACATTCCTCAATCCTGCTCCTGTTAGCCCCAATCTTCCCATCTCCTCCATCATATCCTTCCTTTCCGCCCTATATTTATTGCAGTAAATGATAACGTGTTCTACGGTTTCTGGTACCTGACAGATTTCACAAAGACCGGTTGGATGTTTACCTATAAGATGAAGCGTGCTGCGTAAATTGCTGTGTCCTATTCTTAATCTTGATATTACAGCCTCCTCTCTTCTGTTTCCTCCCTTATTTCTTACACTGCCTACTCTATTTTGTATCATATGTAAATGTCTCCCCCTTCTCTCCTGATCCCAGTAGTGCTGCCATTCTTTATTGATATGTCCCCACACAATGCCCTTTCCCTCTGACTTTGATAACTTGATATTGATTTCAACACTTCCCTTTTTGACTGCTTCTTTTGCCAACGTATCTGCTCTCTCGTTTCCCGGGATATCTGAATGTGCTGGGACCCACATGAATGTAACATTTTTCCCTTGCCTAACCACTCTTGAATTGGCAAACAAGATTTCATATAGCAGATCCTGGTGATTTCTGGCTGTACCTGCCTTAATACTTGCAATGGCCGACACAGAATCACTACATATTACTATTTTGTTAACCCTACCCCGTTCAGCCCATTCTAATGCCATCAATATGGCAAACAATTCCACAGCATACACACTTAAGCAATCCAATGTTCTCTTGCTAATTCCCACTTGGTAACTAGGCACAGCAACTGCAGCCCCTGTCGCATCTGTCTGCGGATCCTTTGATCCATCTGTAAAAATCTGCACACTGCCTTTATACTTACAGTCCCTATAGTTATAATATTCACTAACTAAGTCAGCATTCTTATTATTATGCTTAATCTTAAGTAATTCCAAATCTACCCCCACACTTTCTAACTCCCAGACAGGTCTAACAGCCCACACCACAGTTTCGCCAAACTCTTTATCATTTACTCCCATATCTCTTGCCACTTGATCTCCTGCCCATCCAAAACTTGCTTTTTCCATCCTCTCCTTCTCCCAGCTTGTCTGCAGTACCCTTTTTGTTGGATGACTATCTCCATGCCCCCTTAGATTAACCCAGTAGTTAGCCACCAGCTGTTTCCGACGCAACCACAGTGGCATTTCACCTGCTTCTACTTGGAGTGCACACACTGGGGAAGTTTTAACTGCTCCTAAACACACTCGTAAAGCCCGAGCTTGTATAATATCTAGGTCCGCCAGCACAGATTTTGCTGCTGATCCATATACGATACTCCCATAGTCTAATCTTGATCTAATTAAAGCTACATAAATATATTTCAGAGATGCTATATCAGCTCCCCACTCCAATCCTGCAAGACACCTCATGACATTTATCACTTTCTTACATCTACTAACAACATAACTAATATGCTCCCTCCATGTTAACCTCCTATCAAAATATACTCACAAAAAACGAAAACTCACAACTTTCTCTAAATTATTTCCATACAATTTCAAATTGCATTCCCTGAGTTTCTTTCTTGTAAAGAGCATAGATTTTGTTTTTTCAACTGAAAATTTAACTCCCCACTTTGTTCCCCACTTTTCAACTTGATTAATTCCATCTTGCACTTTCTTCACTATGTGTTCAACATTTCTCCCTCTTTTCCACAAAGCCCTGTCATCTGCAAACAATGACTTCCCCATATCCATAGGGATATTCATAAATATGTCGTTTATCATGATGGAAAATAAAGTTGGACTTACTACACTTCCCTGAGCTGTCCCGTTTTCCACAACATATTTGGTTGATAACTCTGACCCTATCTTCACCTGAATAGTCCTTCCATCTAAAAAGTCCATAACCCAATTAAACATTTTCCCTCCGACTCCCATTATGTGCAGTTTGATTAGAAGTCCCTCTCTCCATAGCATATCATACGCTTTCTCTACATCAAAAAACACTGCAGCCACTGCCTCTTTATTTACTTGCGCTTTCCTTATTTCATTCTCCAGACACAACATTGGATCCATAGTATTCCTTCCTCTCCTAAATCCACTTTGATATGACGCCACCATACCTCCTTTTTCCAAAAAATACATTAACCTCTCATTTATCATACGTTCCATTAACTTACAAATGTGAGATGTCAAGGCAATTGGTCTATAGTTTCCAGGCCTGCCGGCATCTTTTCCAGGTTTCCTTATTGGAATAATTATCGCCTCCTTCCAGCTCCTTGGCCTTCTCCCCTCTTCCCACACTTTATTATACAGTGACAACAATTTCCCCAGATTTCCTACACTCAAATGTTTTAACATGCTATAACATATCTCATCTTTACCCGGTGCTGTCTTTCCTGTTTTATCTAGTGCCCTTTTTAATTCTCCCATGCTGAAAGGTACATTTTGTCCATCATCATTACTATCTTTTCTGCATAAAGCCTCCATATTTCAGACTTTGTTTTCTCTTTGCCTCTTCTTCCTTCTACAGATAAATTATTGGAGCTATGTACCATAACAAATGTATTTGCCAATAACTCTGCCTTTTCCTTATTTGTTACTGCAGTCTCATTTCCATCGGTCAGAGCCGGATAACTCCACTCCCTCCTGTCCCCTCCCATCTTTTTTATCATCCCCCATACTTCTCCCACCTGAGTTGTGTTTCCAATTGTACCACAGTACTTTCTACAATGTGTCCTTTTTGTCTGTCTTATTATCCTCCTTACTACTGCCTGGGCCTGCTTGTACTGAATCATATGTTGAAAATTATGAGTTCTTTTGACTAGTTTAAATGCCTTATTTCTATTTCTCACTGCTTCCTTACACTTATCATCCCACCATGGTACCACTTTCTTCTTCATACTACCTTTACTTTTAGGAATGGATTCAAAAGCAGCTGTCATTATGCCTTGTTTTATTTTGCTGTCAAGTGACTCTATGTCCATTCTATCATTAACCTGACTTAAATATCTATCACTTCCTTCCAGAAATTTCTCCCAATTAGCTTTCCCAAGGATCCATTTCCCACCTGTGTTCTCTATGGTCAATGGGACAGCAATATTTATCTTACACCAGACTGGGTAATGATCACTCCCTATAGTACCTTCTTGGTACACTGTCCAATCACACACTGCTGCTATGTTGTTTGACACAAGTGTAAGATCAAGCACAGCCTCTCTCCCTGAATTAACATCTATTCTTATAATACTGCCATAATTTAAACATACTAAGTTCTTTTCATCTAACAACTCTTCTATCACCTGACCATTAGCATCTGTTCTGTCACTCCCCCATAATGTGTTATGTCAATTAAAATCATCGCACCAAACCGTGCTACTACCATTCTGCCCTTCTATCTCCTCAAGCTTGCTTAACTCTAGCCTTTTGCACAGATTATAGTAATTCACAATCACTAACTCTTTCCTTCCTGCACACACTTTTACTACCACATACTCTTGCTCATTATCTATACCTATTACTCTGTAAGGGATGCCTTGCTTTACAAAAGTGACACATCCTCCTCCTCCCCCCTCTGTCCTTTCTCGCCTCACTGCCATATAACCATATAAAACAAAATCTAAGTTAGACTTTAACCAGGACTCTTGAATACACACAATGTCTGGTTTTTCTCTCCTACTGGCTACAAACTACTTGAAATCTTGCCCATTAGCAACCAGGCTTCTCGCATTCCACTGAAGAATTAAAATTATTAGTACAATCAACTCACACATGCCGTTTCTTGACTTGACTGTACACTGAGTTCATCCCTTACTTCTTCCCATTTTAAACCTATCATATCCAAGTGGTGTACTGCTGCTTTGACAATAACCTGAATCCTTTCTGTTTTAGATTTGATCTCAGCCGTTGCATTTATCACTCCTGCTATGAAAGTCACCAATTTCTTCTTCTCTATTGTAAACACCTCACAGCTAGAGGGTTTGTAGCTGGAGGGGAAGGCATCGCGTGTTCTTCCCTTGGCTGGTGTGATTCAAACCGGAGATGTTAGTTATTTTTTAGTTAGTTAGTTATTTTTCCTCTGTTCGTAAGAACAGGGCACAATTATAATTAAGAATGCACTGGTTCTGTCGCCACGGGTAAGACGGGCCTGAAACGGACCAGTAGCATTCTGGTTACTCTCCGTTCGCAAACGGGGCTATGCTGTCATCAGAAATATATCTGATATGTTGTCAGACTGTTAATATTCTAATGGGAGCATCAGAATACTCACAAATGAGCGGAACAACACATCAAATATATTTATGACCCCAGCAAGTAAGCGTAACGGTTATTAAGGTTTACTCTCGTATTAATCTGACTCCATATTAAATTATAATTTAAAATTTGGTTTTAACTATACGTGGAACTTGGGAGTGGTTACACTCGACTCTATCTTGTCATTTGCCATCATTCCTCAATATATGCTCCCGGGTTTAACACTATTGTTAAATCTCAGTTCGGTGAAGCCCCCAGAGGGTAGGAAGCGGACCACCATAATACATGCCTTCCTTATATGGATAGTGCATCGATAGTTATGAGCCCAGGACGGTGCGTATCTATCGGGTTCCTTCAGGCGAATTTGACAAGGACCGGCGTATAATGCCCATGGGTCCTCTTAAGCCAAAACACCAGAACCAATACCACCAATCCCTTAGCGGGCAGATCGTGGTCGCCTATCTAACTTGAAGACCTCACTAAAAACTTTTACTGTACTAGACCCCTGATCAGTAGGTCCTAGTCAGAATTGCCCCCCTGAGTATTTAAACGGAATTACGGCTGAAAAGAAGAGAAAAGTGATTAGAGTCACAAAGACCACACAAGTTAAAAATAAGAAGAATTTATTGAACAGGCAGGTAGGTCATTCGCTTCAAATTAATAGTCAATTAAAATATGGAAAGTTTCAAAAGCATAAGTACAGAGTAAAAGTTCTTACCAGCCTGGTAACTACACACAAAATCACAGAGTCTGCGCAGTGTGGGAAGTCGATTGCGATCTTCCTTGTATAGCTATATACACAGAGCACAGAGTATGTGCGCTGTGGGAAGTCGGTTACGATCTTCCATTTCTGTCTATAGGTTACACAGAACACAGAGTATGTGCACTGTGGGAAGTCGATTACGATCTTCCATTGCTATCTATACACAGAGCACAGAGTATGTGCACTGTGGGAAGTCGGTTACGATCTTCCCCGATTGCTTTGTCTCCCTTCCTTTTAGGCCAAATCCCGCGTTTGATCGCGGCGGCATTGCCATAAATGAACCTGTCCGAATAGAATTTGGAATTCCGGCCCCCACCATTTGGAGGCGGTTGTAAAACAATTAGTGAGGAAATTTGGAACAGGAGAGGATTACTAGAGAGGACATTCCATTGTGCCAATTTTTCCCTGAGTTTCTGAAACTATGTTTTATTAAATTTTATTTGGTATGAAACATATTCCATTCAATTTCTTAAATTTCCCTGAATATGTACATACCAAACATGTCCAGAGGATGTAATATTATGGTGCAGTTGTCATGAAAATACCCTTTTGGTGTACCATTTTACATGTAATCCATGTTATTATTACATAGGTTATAATATAGTAATATAATGAACACACATGCATGGTTTGTAGGATTTTCCAGAGTTTGTAAATATGATGAATAGATGGTATATAGTCCAGTTCCAGAAAAGAAATAAAAAGGGTAATGACAGAGGGGACCACAGAGGGGCACTGTGTTACTGTCAAGCACAGTTGCCCCACCATTTGGCCAGAGGTCTGATGATCTTTTTCCCCTTAATGGCCCCAACACACACCCACAACCCTAGACAAAGAGACTAGTTCCCCTTATCTTAGTCGTGTCCAGATGGTAACATTCCAGAGAGTCAAAGGCCAGTTCAACCGAAGGAAGTCCGAGCAACTTATTGTTTTATTACATGGCTCTGGGTTTTTTGAAGTCCAGGATGAGACTCAGCCGGCAGGCTCGTCCAAATGCCAGCCTTTCCTGGTTCCCAGTTTGACTCCCCTCTTACACTATCCATGCACTCTTCTTATCTTGCTTTTCTTTTGCTGCCACTTGTTCTTTGCTACATCCTCCATCCTTATTCTGTTTCTCCTGTCCTGCTATCTTAACTGCCTCAGCAAATGAGACCTTTTCCTTCCTCCTTATCTCCTGCACCTCCACCTCTCTTCTCAACACTTCACAACCCCAATAAGCCACACTATGATTCCCTCCACAGTTACAACATTTTGGTCTCACTCCCTCTCTGCACTTCTCATACTCATGATCCCCACCACATCTAGCACACCTTCTCTCCCCTTTGCACATCTTAGCCACATGCCCAAATTCCTGGCTGTTAAAACACCTCATTGGCTTTGGTATGAACTCTCTAACTCTGTATCTCACAAATCCAAAGTATAATTCCTCTGGGAGAACCTTTGTTTCAAACTCAATCAAAACGGTCTGTCTCTTCTTTCTCCACCCCCCTTGTCATTCTTTTAGCACTTTTAACTAACCTATTCCGCACCCTCAAGTTCTCTACCAGTTGCTTCATGCTAACTACAAGAGGTAATCCAGAAATTACCCCCTTGCACCCACCATCCCTCTGCTCCCCCACTCTTACTACTTTGGCTACTTTAGCTTTTCCAACACTACTCATTTTCTTTGCCTTCTCCATCTGACCTTCATTGTCGCATCCTATAAGCAAGTTTCCATCTCCCAAAACTCTTGCATACTTCACTTCTCCATTCTGTCCTCTAATAGTTTTAGTTAGCTTCAGTGGATCGACTTTCTTTACTCCCCCCTCTCCCTCAAATCTCACCACTATATTTCACTCGTGCCTTCTCCTCCCTCTCGCTCCCCTCACTATCCATTCCACCTGAGCTAGCTCCATCCTCTTTTCTCTCTCTTTTACTTCTACTTTCCTTCATGCCTCTGTTCCCTCTCACCACCTGCCACTCACTCGCCCCCCTCTCACCTTCCTCCATGCTGTCACCATCCGTCTCCCTCCCCGCCATCCTGTCAGGGATTGTAAGGAGGAGCAGTGCAGGAATACTGTTCCGGACCTATGCAGGCCGTCGGTCGATATTCCTATAAAAAGCTCCCCCCGAAACCCAAACCTATTGCTACCACGTCCCGACGTCCGGAAAAACAAAGTCAATATCGTATAATCAATCAAAATATAGCCAAACTAAGTTAAAAAAAAAAAAAAAAACCAGCGTAGCACAATGCACCCTTCCAGAGACAAGTTTTATTTTAAACTGTTGCACGTCGACTCCGCATTAACGTTGACGTTGATTTGCAGCTAACCAGCTAAAAGAAATCACAAACACTAGCAGCCGATCTTCCCACTCGTTTACCGCCCGTTTCCTGAATCTGAGACAGCTACGGCAACTCCGTATGGACCGCGTGTTCAACATAACAAGCGGATAGACGCCACATTAGCCTTTGGATCGTACGTCAACGTCGCCGCCGTATTGGAGCGGGCAATACTGGCCTGTAAACAAATACAAGTAAACGGGGCAGCTGCGGTTTTTCCGGATAAAACACACTATAACTTTTACATTTCTCAACCGATTTCAATTTCAACCAGTTTCCCCGCAAGATCCATTGATCCCGACCAGTAGCTACAAATGGTTCAGACACCTGAGCAGTTCCAAAAGATTTAGGATTGGACAGTGCCATATTGGGAACTTCATATACAAAGAGGCGTGAATAGACTACATGAAGCTTACTTAAACTGGGATGTATTTCTGGTATTTGTCTGATGTTCTTCTGGCACTGAGGGGGAGTTCAGGAATACGGTTGTCCTCTTTCCATACATTTACAGTGATTTCTAACCCAAGAACATGGCTGGTGCTCACTTTACTAATAGGCTACTACGGATGAATTATTCTTGAACTTCTTTACAACTTTTAGTTCATCAAGTATAGCTACTCACGTAGGCTCCAGAAAATGATACTAAATTAGCTTACTGAACTAGTAGGCTATTAAGCCACCAGTTCTGACTGGATGTTTAGCCTAATTAAGTCACTTTTGAATTTTATTAACTAAAACATGAGCCAGTTTAGGCCCAACATTTTCAAAGTCAGACTAGTGGGTTCATACTTTAAATTCACATGTAGCCAGTTTACAGTTTAGTTTTTCTTTTCCTTTTATTTCTAAGGGGGTGCAGCGCAATATGGTTTAAAACACTATGCTATGAAGGTAAGCCTACTATAAACAAATTGAGCAAGATTGACAAATGTTCTTTTTTGTGATGCATAGTCTAGTAGGTTTGATCTAAATGCAGTTATAGCATATAGCCTTTTCTCCAAAGGTGGTATTTCTCGATATAATTGTGCTGCCGTGTTAACACATTACTGCGGTAGCGGGTCAGGCACTCCTCACGGTAAGAATAAATTTTAGGATAGCGCTTTTTTATTTTTATTTTTAATTTGCGTATTATTCGTGTACAGTGCTTTGGTCAACGCCAATTGTGTTATATGTGCTTTATAAATAAAATGTACTTACTTACTTAGCTACTTACTTCCGATTTTGCTTGTGTCGAAAGTGCTGCGACGGAAACAGCGATAGATTTACCCCCCAGCCACATGTGTCCAAAAAAGGCAGTTTTCACGGTCGGGAAAAAGTTTACGACAACGTTGCGCTAATGTAATTAACATAATCTAATGTCAGCTAACAATTAGAAAAAAGTCAAGTTAACGCAACCGACCGGTACCTCGCAAACTGTCACTCGAATGTAACGCTACCTTGTTGCAACGTTGCACTGAGGCTAACTAAAGGCCAGTTCAGATCAATGATTCGCAACGAGACTGGATGCAACTTGCAAAATTCCATGACGTCTGATTGTAAACGTTCTAAAACTGCACTTGGCGATTTGATAAGGTGTGTCTTTTGAGACCCCAGGCTTCAGACTCTCTGCAACTAACCAGTTCACACCGCTGCAATTTTCTCTGCAACATTCTAAACCCGTTTCGTCTCGTTGCGAATCATTGATCTGAACTGGCCTTAACGTTACCGTTATTAACGTTGCCATCAAGTTAATCAATAATGATCGGAATAAAGCCGTCTTTGTACAGAGCATTAACTCCAAGGTATAAGTGGAGCAGACCCGGATCTGATTTCTGTGTGAAGATGTCAAGCCGGAGAAAACTAAATAAAATTAAAACCGCAAGCGGCGTTGGGAGGGGTCCAAGCATTGGCACTATTGCGCCCCCTATGGAGCGATTTTAAAATGGTTTTGTCCTCATGATCATATACCTTCACCAAACATATCTACTGAATATCACGATGATTGTATAAAATATTGAGGACTAATGGCCAATTTTGTGCTAAGAGACGGTGTCGGATTACTTTGTTGCATCGCCATGGATGTGTCCTGGCCGCTTGCCGTAAAGGCCTTTACTACGTTGTAACACTTAGATGGCATGTTGTAACACTTAGATGGCCTGGCGTGTATGTAGAGCTGCAGCGCTTCCGCACCACAACTAAAAAAGGCGTGAGACTAGTGTTGTCACAAAACCATAATTTTGACTTTGATACCGATACCAGGTTTTGTATCACGATACTTAAATGATACTGATTCGATACTCGGTACCTAACGATACTGAAATTACCTTAAGAGAACAGAAACGTAATGTCCAAAAGGGTTGACCTCATTTTCGAATTTCGAGGTTCATTAACAACCTTTAAGTTGAAGCCTGTTCAACATATTAATAAGCATAGGGCTATAGTGTCACAACACTAAACAACAGAAAAATACATTCAATATATTTAAAAAATTAAACAATTGTAAAGTAAATTATCTTTAAACAGGTCTTTCACTTTTAAATAAATCTAAAAACAGCATATTTCAATAACAATACAGCATCGTCCTATAATAAAATATTTACAAATTAGAACACCTATTCCTACTGAAGTCAACTGAGTCTAAGCTTGCGCTGTATCAACCACGAAGAATGCACAAGCGCAGGTCACCTCACTTGCCAACCTTAGTTGCTACTGCCGTCTAGCGAAGATGACAAATTACACTTTTCATCCTCTAAATCAGTAACGGGGGAGACAATTTTACCTGGCTTTTACATTTGACTCAAAACTACCGAACGTCGGAATATTCTAATAGCGAACCGTTTCTTCTTTTTTTTTTTTCTTTTTTTTTTAAGTACCGAGAAAGTGCTGAAGTTTTGGAATACCGTGCAACACTACGTCAGACACATATTCCAATCCATTGCTCAGCTTAGCAGAGAATGCACATTTCAGAGCGCCACAGAGACAGATAGAATAATAACACATAAATACACATTTCAAATAATGAATACGACATTGAGAAAAAACGAAACAAAAGACGAGATATCAAGTCGCGACCTACGCGCAGAGCAGCCTACCGTTTTATTTATGTAGACACTGGCATAGAAAATGTTCGGTTACGCTGACCTATAAAACGCTATTCCAAAAGCAGAAACAGACATGTTATACATCGTTAGAAAGCTTATACTCTTGTAAGAGGGGAGTCAAACTAGGAACCAGGAAAGGCTGGCATTTGGACGAGCCTGCCGGCTGAGTCTCATCCTGGACTTCAGAAAACCCAGAGCCATGTAATAAAACAATAAGTTGCTCGGACTTCCTTCGGTTGAGCTGGCCTTTGACTCTCTGGAATGCTACCATCTGGACACGACTAAGATAAGGGGACCTAGTCTCTTTGTCTAGGGTTGTGGGAGTGTGTGTGTTGGGGCCATTAAGGGGAAAAAGATCATCAGACCTCTGGCCGAATGGTGGGGCAACTGTGCTTGACAGTAACACAGTGCCCCTCTGTGGCCCCCTCTGTCATTACCCTTTTTATTTCTTTTCTGGAACTGGACTATATACCATCTATTCATCATATTTACAAACTCTGGAAAATCCTACAAACCATGCATATGTGTTCATTGTATTACTATATTATAACCTATGTAATAATAACATGGATTACATATAAAATGGTACACCAAAAGGGTATTTTCATGACAACTGCACCATAATATTACATCCTCTGGACATGTTTGGTATGGAAATATTCAGTGAAATTGAAGAAATTGAATGGAATATGTTTCATACCAAATAAAATTTAATAAAACATAGTTACAGAAACTCAGGGAAAAATTGGCACAATGGAATGTCCTCTCTGGTAATCCTCTCCTTTTCCCAATTTCCTCACTGATTGTTTTTACAACCGCCTCCAAATGGTGGGGGCCGGAATTCCAAATTCTATTCGGACAGGTGAATTTATGGCAATGCCGCCGCGATCAAACGCGGGATTTGGCCTAAAAGGAAGGGAGACAAAGCAATCGGGGAAGATCGTAACCGACTTCCCGCCGTGCACATATTCTGTGCTCGGTGCATAGACAGACATGGAAGATCGTAACCGACTTCCCACAGTGCACATACTCTGTGCTCTGTGTATAGATAGCAAGGGGAGATCGTAATCGACTCCCCACAGTGCACATACTCTGTGCTCTGTGTAGCCTATAGAGAGAAATGGAAGATCGTAACCGACTTCCCACAGCGCACATACTCTGTGTTCTGTGCATATAGCTATACAAGGAAGATCGTAATCGACTTCCCACACTGCGCATACTCTGTGTTTTGTGTGTAGCTAAACAGGCTGGGTAAGAATTTTTACTCTGTATTTATGTTTTAAAACTTACTATAATTTTTAATTGACTGTTAATTTGAAGCGAATGACCTACCTGCCTGTTCAATAAATTCTTCTTATTTTTAACTTGCGTGGTCTTTGTGACTCTAATCACTTTTCTCTTCTTTTCAGCCGTAATTCCGTTTAAATACTCAGGGGGACAATTCTGACTAGGACCTACTGATCAGGGGTCTAGTACAGTAAAAGTCTTTAGTGAGGTCTTCAAGTTAGATAGGCGACCACGATCTGCCCGCTAAGGGATTGGTGGTATTGGTTCTGGTGTTTTGGCTTAAGAGGACCCATGGGCGTTATACGCCGGTCCTTGTCAAATTCGCCTGAAGGAACCCGATAGATACGCACCGTCCTGGGCTCATAACTATCGATGCACTATCCATATAAGGAAGGCATGTATTATGGTGGTCCGCTTCCTACCCTCTGGGGGCTTCACCGAACTGAGATTTAACAATAGTGCTAAACCCGGGAGCATATATTGAGGAATGATGGCAAATGACAAGATAGAGTCGAGTGTAACCACTCCCAAGTTCCACGTACAGTTAAAACCAAATTTTAAATTATAATTTCATATGGAGTCAGATTAATACGAGGGTAAACCTTAATAACCGTTACGCTTACTTGCTGGGGTCATGAATATATTTGATGTGTTGTTCCGCTCATAGGTGAGTAGTCTGATGCTCCCATTAGAATATTAACAGTCCGGCGACATATCAGATATATCTCTGATGACAGCATAGCCCCGTTTACGAACGGAGAATAACCAGAATGCTACTGGTCCGTTTCAGGCCCGTCTTACCCGTGGCGACAGAACCAGTGCATTCTTAAGTGTAATTGTGCCCTGTTCTTACGAACAGAGAAAAAATAACTAACTAAAAAATAACTAACATCTCCGGTTTGAATCACACCAGCCAAGGGAAGAACACGCGATGCCTTCCCCTCCAGCTACAAACCCTCATTGGTCTAGCTGTGAGGTGTTTACAAGTGGTGACCCCGACGTGATGGGAAGTATCTGGAGTTTGTTCCCTGAAGTCTCTGCTGGTGTTTTTCATCCCGGCGTGATACCCTTCACTGTGGGTATTTCACATTTTCTTCTCTGGTTTTCCTGATCCTTGGTGCGGTGAGTGACACAATTCTCATATATTAGCCTGTGCTAGGGAGAGTTTTTAGTCACTGAGCAAGGGATCGACATATCCCAGACAGGCCTGGGACCGTAGAAACCAGGCATTTTACATATTACTACCCTTCGGGGAATTCATGAACAGGGAAAGAGAGAAGCTTAGGCTGAAAATGTGTTGTGCCAATACGGCGAAATGCGTTTTAGAACAAACTAGCCTATAGCCGTAGATGGTTGCGTTTGTGTAAGAAAATGTAAAAGTTTGTAGAAAGGAAGGGGGTTTTGATGCAAGGCGTACTACTATTTCTGCGCAGAGGCGCAGAAAGCTTTGCTCAAATACAGGATAAAATGAGGCGCTGGTGAAAACCCAGTGAATTTAGAAGGTGAACAGTGAGATGATTTATAGCTACCAGTAAGCGTGTGCAATCGCAGAATGCACATGCTAGGAAGTTTGAACTTTGCTAGGGGGCTAACCCAGGAAAAGTGGCAAACTTCTTACTATAATTAAATTAAATAATATTAAAATACTGCTGAATGCTGAATCAGGTGCATAACCTCGGCTTCAAAGTTCCAGCCCTGAAAGCAGAGTCTGTGCTGATCCTTAAACCCAGGTATGGCCCTGCGGCAGTACACACGTCTCAAGACCTCTGACAGTGCAGACTGCAGCTGCACCAAGTTTTGAAACTGTGCGTATCTGTCCGGAGGGAACCATACTTTAAGTCTCAGAGATCGAGGCCGGCACCAGTGTGGTCATTGGACCTCTGAGTACTGCGCCCGATGTAATGTCACATGACCGCTGAGTGCCACGGCAGATGCAAGTCTCCATCCCTCTGAAAGTGTAGCCACAGGCTACAACAAGGGTGGCGACCGTCTGGAATTTGCCACATGTGGGACTCATGTCTAAAGACCTCTGAGACTGGTGAAAAGGTATCAGGACACAGAACTTCTGAATTTCTGAGGTGCTGGAACCAGGGTCCTTGGCCTGTGTCATCTGTATCAGTAACCAGTGGTATACCATTAATTAAATAAATAGGTTAAGATGTATAAAACAGTTGAAATAAGCCAGTGTAGAAGGTAAACTTCCAAAATGGCTTATAACCAACCAAAAAATAGACTTTGGCCTATTCTAAATGAAATAATAATTAGCCTAGAGCTAAATGTAGTTATGTAGGCATAGGTGTGCCACCATTCACCTATCTTTAGAAAGCTTGCTTTCAAAAAAGTGTAGTGAATTCTGGTGCACCCTATTGTTTTCATCAGGATTTTTATTCTATGTGTCTTAACAGCACAAGGATGAAATCAGAGGATTTTAACTAATAATATTAACAAATAATATGTTAATTATTAATGCATGCCTGTGCACGTCTTTAGGAACTGTTAGAATTCACTAACAGACTTACTTGGGTGCCAATTAAATCAGCCAAGGCATGTTAGATACTAGATATCATTAGAATCTTTGTCAAACCATTGCTAAGCCAGTCAATGCCATAAATGAACATAATGTCATCAAGCTTTAACTCAACCAATAAGGGCCAGTATCATCTGTGCCTGCAAGGAAAATTATTTAAGGAAGAATCTACCAAACTACATATGTCAAATAAATAAACAAATAAGGAGAATAAGCAATTACTCCTAAGTTTACATCAAGTTTGTCTTTTAACATTAAAATGTTGAGAGGGGGGTCATTTTTTGACAAGGACTGGCTTACTGGTTTCTCTTTATTCTATTTTTCCACATTTTCTCTCCTTATATTCCCTCCTTCCTTTCCATTTACTGTTCCTCCTTTCTTCTTTCTCCCTTCTTCCCCCTGTCTGTCTTGTTCTCTATTTCTCCTCTTCTCTGTCAGTTGTTGAATGTTTAAGAAGCAGTAAACCTACACTCCCAAGAGAGTGTCTGATTTTCTTTTTGTTTTTTCATCTTTTTATTTTTTCATCAGTTTTAATTTAACCCCCGAATTATGCAGACAGTAACCCTGCATAGATTTTCTCTTCTTTGCCCAACTACAGGCAAAGAATTTAACACCTCATGGTTAGGGAGATTTGTAGGTCCCTTCTAGGAAAATGTTTTAGAAGTATGTGAAATGTTCTTAATATTTAGGATATCTCTGTTAATATTAATAACAATTTTCACAGTAATTTTAAAATGTATTTGTTACAAACTGAAGGATGCTACAACCTCCAAACATTACTTGTCTTGTATGTCTTAAATTATGCTTTTTGTGTTTTTTCTTTATTTTTATACTGTATGTTTATTATCATTGTTCTTTATTTATATACTATCACTTTCAAAACCCATCCACACAACATGTATTAGGTTTGTCTCCTTTCTTTTTAATTTTCCCAAATCCAGTTTATCCAAAATTACAAAGGATATTACTATGAGAAGGACAAAAACTCTATTTACCACATAATGCAGTTGTCATGAAACTCCCAACTACCTCATTCATATATACCATGTCTTACAACCTTTT